>OY282558.1:239427890-239672247 GCA_958295665.1 Tipula vernalis | reverse complement strand
AAACATCAAAATCGGAAACCTAACCAAATTGATGTAGAGTTAGAACGAAATTACGTAATATTACGGCAAGTGTGATTTGGAAATTCAAAGAATTATTTTCCTTCCTAGGTCAATAATCCACATAAGTAAATGAAACAACAAAAATAAGAAAATCGTTTGATTCATGATTTTCCCATGGATCAAAAAATTAAAGTAACTAAGGCAAGGATGATAAGAAACGCAAGCAAGAATAATTATTATCAAAAATAAAATGGGCATTTGAATAATCAGAACAAACTTTTGTAAATTCATTTTATGAAAAACAAAACAAAAGTATACGTGACATTTTATTAATTAAAAATTTTTGTTAATTTCTCAAAATTCAAAATCGAAAAATTTAACAAAATAAAAAAGTTTATGTCGAATTTGTGTACACACTGGGAAAGTGGCAAGAAATACATACAACTTGCTAGTTATTTTCCATAAACCAAACATTAGCATGGATAAACTCTGTGTAATTAAACAAAAACTGAATACATACGAGTATCTACAAAAAATCATTTTTTTTTTATTTGTTGATGCAATTCGTTTCAGAATTTCAAGCTATATTCAATAACCTAATCCATTTTACATAATTTTCAATATTTCCCGAGAAAATTTTCATCAAAACCAGTTATTTTAAATCTAGTAGAACAAAAATTAAATAAATTTATCTTCATATATTCTGTACCCATCTATAAGTCAGAATTATATAAATTTGGAAAAAACTAGTTTTTTTTACTTATTCATATTTCTGCAATGGTTAGCTAATTTTAATTAAACATACCAAATTATCGAGAATTTTTTGTTTAACGAAAACACGATATGTTCAGATACCGAAACTTAAGTTGTTTAAAGATAAATTTGAATAAATTTATATCAGGACTTATCAAGTTTAGGAAACACAATATTTCGACTAACAAATCAGATCTCTTAGTATTTGTTGAAATACAGCTTTATTTTAGGTTGTTGTTCAGTTTTGATTAGTGAAGATTACATAAAATTGGTATTAAAATTCAATGTAATTAACAGCATTATTACATGCAATACGTTAAGTAATACAAAATATCTCAAAAAATATTTAAACAAACTTTAAATGCGAGTTCCTAACATTTTGTTTTTTGCAGATATCCTGTTTTTTTTTAATTCCAACGAATTTTGCAACGACCACAATACAAAAAATATTGTTTCAATTATTGTACGATTCATACAACAAGAAGCAAATTTTAAATTTTTTTTTTCTTGAAACTACAATAATTATTTATTTTCAAGGATAGAAGTATGTGTAATTCTGTTCGTTTGTGTAATATCTGAAAAACCCTAATGAAAACATTCTCAACACAATGATATTTTGTAAACAAAATCAGCTGATGTAGGTACTTTTTTGTTGATTTTTTTTATAAATCGTTTTGTTATAGTGTTTGTAAGTTTTAACGCGTTTTTTTTTGCTCTCGAAATTAATTATCATCATCGAAAAGGATCTTAGTAGGCCTAGACCTATTCTTATATCTGTTCCATTTTAAAATGGAAATGTGGCAACCAATAAAAAGAGATAGGTCCCATTATTTCAGAAATACATAGTAAAATAAATTAACATCCATATGTTCGAATGAGGTATCCGACCTATGATATAGCTTTATCCTATTTACACTCTTTACTTCTAAAGTTATTTAGAATATTTTACTATTTTTGCTTTATGTACAAAAGATATGTAAATCTCTACCTGGGGCCCTATTCTCGAATTCCACATCCATTTTCCACATGTGGACATCTGTCAAAATTCATAAAAATTGAATTTTTTCGGTACTAAGGGAATATTTCCGAATGAGTATAAGCAGGTGGAAGAAATTCCCCGTATAGGAAAATGTCCATGCCCCATGTGTTTTATATACGAATTACAATTTCCAAACGTTTTGATGAATTTTGACAGATGTCCGCATATGGGAAAAAGGATGTGCAATTCAAAAATAGGGCCCCTGTTCATTCAAATTCGTTCAATTTTGTTATCATTTCCTTATGACCAATAAAATAATTATCGTTTTTATTATTTTGTTTATCTAGCATACGAGTTGTATTAATTGGGTTGGCTACATAATCTCGGTTTTCAAAATCTCGGCTTTCAAAGTCTCGGTTTTCAAGATCTCGGTTTTCAATATTTCGGTTTTCAAAATCTCAATTTTGAAAATCTCGGTTCTGAAAAGCTCGGTTTTGAAAAATAAATTTTTATTAATTCGAGCCGCCCGAACTAATAAAATTTTATTTTTCAAAATCAAGCTGTTGAGATCAGGATTTATATCGTTTGCGATTATGTATCTCTCTCAAAACCTGCTAAAATTCTCTTTAGAAAGCCGAATGCATTGTATACTATTGCTGTAAAATTATCTAAACCACTGATTGTATTAGTGAAACGTCATCGTGTATAGATACGGTTGTGATTACATTGTAGAAAACATAAACATTCGCATACTACGAAACTAAAAGAGAGTAAAATCTAAACCAATAAAAACGAATCATGTGCAACAGTCATTTTATTTAAATATTTTAATTTCAGCTTATTTTAAAGAAAACCCAATATTTAATTTAAAAAAATTTAACAGTTTTTAACCTTATATTTCGACTTGTTGGTCAACTTCTGAGGCATTAAAAAACTATTTTTGTAATTAAAAAATCTTAGAAACTATTTTTGACAATTATTTAATTTTTAAACTATAAACAATGTATACAGAAAGAATTTTTCTTTTAAATTATTTTGTAACGATTTTTTTTATCATTCTCATATTATTTTATTGCCGTCTTACTTTGGTAACTGGAATATTAATTGGTATAGAAATTAAAATGCAAATTATGCTCAAAATAAAAACCGAAAATAATTTGCCATTTTTTCGGCACGTAATATTTCCAACTCGTGCGATTTTAATTTCCTTCTCCGTTTATATTTTCGTGGCTCCGTCTATAAATATAAAATAGAATACACATTGACATGACAAATATTATAATTAATTCTCCACCGTAGTAGTAAATGGAGTACTTACAATCGATTGTCTCTTCACGGCCGTATTCATGTCACTGTGTTGAATCAAATGTTGAATTAAATCTAGTGACATTACAAATAACTCTTGACAAACTTGGCAGTAATAAGGTGTATGGGAATTTCCCCTTTTGGTGTCAGGGCTCGAATGATGTGATCGTAATGTTCTCGCAATACAACTCGCAGATTTTTCGAGGGCACACTGAACAAACGTAAGGTTTTTCACCTGTATAAATCCTTTCATATTTTCGTAATGTCCCACCATCAACAAAAGCTTTCCAACAATAACGGCACCCGTAAGGTTTTTCACCCGTATGAACACGTATATGAATTTGTTGTGAACTACGCGAACCAAATATTTTGCCACACTCGCGACAAGGGAATTGTCGTCCTGTAACATTCGTATGCGAATGACGATGATTCATGAGGGAGCGTCCATCGGGAAATTCTTCTCCGCACATATCACACGTAACAGTTTAATTTCGATGCGAAACCATATGCCGAACAGGAATGATTTTTTTCGCTGAAATATTCCCATAAATGTTTCGATAGGGTTCGACTATCGCGACACAATTTACCATAAAGGCGGCACGAATGTTGAGTTAATTCGTTTGCGTGCACGATACGTATATGAGATTTAATAATTGATTCCTCGAGAAATGATTCACCGCATAACATACATTTCAATGGTTGGCGTCGTGTATGCACTTCTTTGTATTTTCTTCAAAATTAAAAAAGGAAACTATAACAGCACATATAAAATATATAAATCACGTAAACTAATATAAATTACTTTAAAAATCATTTAAACTAACTTTAATTTCTTGTAATTAACTAATTAATGGGGTTTAACTTCACGATTTCTGAGTTTTGATCATAACCTGAATTTTAGCAGGTTATGGTTTTGATTTTGACATTTCGTAAAATTAAGTTTTGTTGTAGAAGAGCAAAAAACAGAGAGTAAAATGCTCAATTGTTAGTTGATATTAAGTAGTGTGTGATATCAACTGGAATTAGTAGTGGTAAGAAACAAAAAAATTTGATTTTTTTTTATATGGTTTTTCGTAGTGACTACTACGGCTAAAGGTTGATATGTATAAGTATGTGTCTGCGTATCAGCAAAACCATCAGGCTTTCTAAAGAGAATTTTAGCAGGTTTTGATCTCTCTTGTTAAGAGTTGTGAATTTGTGTGTTTATGTGTATGTGTATGTGGGTGTGTAAATATGTGTATGTGTAGTTGGGTACTAAATCTTGGTTGAAAAAATCTTGGTTTTCAAAATCATGCTTTTTTTAAATTCTGAAAAATGGGGATTTTTCATTTTAAAACGAAAATAACTGAAAATTATAAATTCTGGAAAATGGGGAATTAATTTTAAAGTTTTCAAAAAAATAAGATTTTCTAAAAGCCAACATTTTGATAACAACAAGATTTTGAGAATCATAATTTCAATACGCTCCCAAAAACACCAGCAAATTTAATTAACTAAAAATATTAAAAACCATCCAATAACCGTTAATAGCAAAATATTTAGACATACAATAGAAAAAATTAAAACCAAAATTTAAAAAAAAAAAATTTTCGTCAGAAAACCAAGATTTTTAAAATCGAAATTTTTAAAATGAGATTTAAAAAAGCGAGATTTTAAAAACCGAGCTTTTGAAAAACCGAGATTTCGATAAGCCTCCCTATTAAATTCGCTAATGTATTTTCACAACACACAAAGTTTTACTTATATTGCATTTGTGTATGTTTTCATTTCATCTATGGCTACGCAGGCCGTTCTAAAAATTTCAATAATTATTGTTTGTTTATAAAAATTCTTGTGGAAGAAGAAAAGGAATAGCGTAATATGTACTTTCGGTGATACATACATTCGCACCAATCTATAATAAACAACAACAATTCGCCAACAAAGTACGCCTTTTTCATTCGTAAAGACTACAAATACTAACGCAAAATGCACAAATAGATTTTATTTTATTTTCGCCTCTTGTACATTGCTTATGTTTTTAATTATTTTTTGCTTTTCGTTTCTATAGATTCCTTCGATTTTTTTTTCGTAATCTAAATGATGTAGGAAGAAAAGAGATAATTAATTTTTGGACGATCTTATATAGCCTTTCGTTCGAGTTACAAACATTTCCCCTTTAAAATTTGTGTATTTTATTTCAGCTACATTTTGTTTACGTAAAAGTTGTTCATCTGGTTAAGTATTTATTTGTGGCCATAATATAAAATACAATAATCCATTACAAAATGTAATTCGAACAAACACAGAAACAAAAATATATACTAGTACAATTCTAGGAGATTAACAAATGGAGAAAATGCTCCACATAAAAGTGTATTTTTTTCGGCTGTGTTCTTAGCACAATTAGTGGTATATATTTTCTCTACAAATTTTATTTGTATATCCTTAAAGGCAGCAAGGAAGAAAGTTCGGCAAGTAACCAATCCAATCGACTCACACTATTCAATAAAATATGTATAAGTAGTATTCAATTCTCGCTGGAATTCTGACAGTTCACGCGCAGAAAAAATACATAGGTTCCTTAGTTCGTGGCAAAAGTTTTCCAAAGACGTTTTTTTAATGGGCGTGCAATTTTTTTTTTCACCTATTAATTTTCACATGAAATATGATTTCAATAACATAAAATCATAATCATTTTGAATGTTTTGTGTATTGAAACTGAAATAGGCTATGATTTAGAAAGGCATACCACGTCACACATCGCCAATTTTTACAATAGTAGAAATATTTTCAACTAGAAAATAGCTCCATATTTATTAAAAGTGCTAATTTTTAAAACTAAAAAATGTAATAATTTAAAATGTAGCAATAAATTGAACTAAGGACGTGTCCGATTTCTGTGCGAAATAATTTTTTTGTGATAAATTTGACATTAGTGAAATAATTTTCTCTTCCATATTTGAAATAAGTTCATTTGCTGTCCGAATACTGAAATAATTTTGACATAATAAAATTGACATTTGGAAATGCAACAAACCACAAATTGTACATAGAGAGTTATTTAAAAGTGTTTATAAAATTATAGAAGCAGAATTTGATCCAAATATGGTATTATTTCTATTAAGTTCGGGTTACATGTGTTTAATGAGAAGAACATGGAACTTTACGCGACCTTTAATAATGGATCTCATAAACTCCCAGGTATGTATGTTAGGTATTGCCCTCTAGTATTTATAAATATTAACAAAATTCTTTCTTGCAGCGACCAATAATGTACACAATTCCCTCAACAAACAGTATTGTTAATTCAATACCTAGTTATAATGATCCTGTGACGAGAATGTATTTAAGGATATCGTCTAACACTTTCATCGCTATTAGCAAATTCTTGCCCAATAAAAACCATGGCTGGGGACCGGAAATGGAACTAATGATATTTTTGCTGTGGTTGACAAGTGGGACTAGTTATAAAATTGTAGGTGCAGCAATGAACATATCAAGATCCACAGTTTGTGATATTGTTCACAAAATGCTGGACACTAGAAAATGCTGAAACTTATTATATTATATAAATAAAATTAAATTAAATACTCGTAAAACTTATTTTGTTTACTTCACCGGCACAGAAACAAGAATTATTACGGACATGTCAAAATTATAACACACCGGTGCTGTGATAATTTGGTTACGTACAGTTTAACATTAATTTATCACAAAAAAATTATTTCGCACAGAAATCGGACACGTCTTAAATGAAAATGCCACTTTTCCAAAAAAATTATTGTTATTTTTGTAAACTGAAGGTAATGCATTACTTTTATAAGTACATAATGGATTATTTTTCGTATATTTCGTAAATCCAAACTGGATTTTTCGATATATTTTTGGAATATGACCAATTAGTCTGTAACCGATTATGATGAAATTTTTAAGGTATGATGTAAATGGAATTGTTAATGATTTTTGGATAGACTTTTAAAATATCAAAAATTATCCTGAAACTTGGCTATGTTTTAAATGATTATGATGAAATTGACAGATACGATGGAAATGGCATTCTTTATTTATTTTCAGATGCAATTAATGGAACTTGGTATTTTTGAATACGATTATGATGAAATTCGACAGGTACGATGGAAACGAGATCGTTTAATGTTTTTTAGATGAAATTAATAGAATTTGGTGATTTTGAATACGATTACCATGAAATTCGACATGTACGGTGGAAATGGAATTCTATAACGATTTTTGGTTAAAGTTTATTAATATGGAAAATTAGCTGGTTATTTGGCTATTATTTAATCGACTATGTTGAAATTAGACAGGTAAATGGGTTGTAAATGGGATTTTTAAATGATTTTTGGAAAATGGTCGATTAGCTTGCAACTTTGCTATTTATTAACCGACTATGATGAAATTTTACAGGTACGGTGGAAATGGAATTGTTACATGGTTTCTGGATAGATTTTTGAAATATGGCCAATTATCCTGTAACTTTTAAACGATTATGATGAAATTCGACAGGTACAATGGAAATGGCATTCTTTAATTATTTTCAGATGAAATTAATGAAACTTGGAAATTTTACAACATTATTATGATGAAATTCGACAGCTACGGTGGAAATGGTATTCTTTAATGATTTTGCAATACAAAATGTTGCAATTACAAAATGTTGCAACTACAAAATCTTGCATAACAAAATAGTGCATTTATTTTTCTTTTTAGTAGGTGTCATTAATAAATCCTATATAATCCGCTCCTACGTGCGGCAAGCAGTGCGAGATGTTTGCTGATCCCGGCTCCTACGTCCCCCGAAATTCAAATCTTAAGCCCCTCGGAGGGCTAAGCGGGGGGGGGGAGCGCAGCGACGTCCCGCGTGCCCGTGAGAGTTACCGAAGCCGTTAGCCTCTACAGTTCGGGATTAATAGATTCTATATAATCCGCTCCTACGTGCGGCATGCAGTGCGACATGTTTGCTGATCCCGGCTCCTACGCCCACGAAGAAATTCCCCATTTTCCAAAATTTATATTTTTGGTTATTTTCGTTTCGTAATCGAAATCCCCATTTTCCAGAATTTATAAAAAGAAGATTTTAAATTCAAATCGAAAGCCCTAAAACGAAATTCAAATCAAAAGTCCCTCGGAGGGCTAAGCGGGGAGGAGCGCAGCGTCGTCCCGCATTCCTGTGAGAGTTACCGAAGCCGTTAGCCTCTACAGTTCGGGATTAATAGATTCTATATAATCCGCTTCTGCGTGCGGCACGCAGTGCGACATGTTTGCTGATCGCGGCTCCTACGTCTCCCGAAGAAATTCCCCATTTTCAAAAATTTATATTTTTGGTTATTTTCGTTTCGTAATCGAAATCCCCATTTTCCAGAATTTATAAAAAGAGAGATTTTAAATTCAAATCGAAAGCCCTAAAACGAAATTCAAATCTAAAGTCCCTCGGAGGGCTAAGCGGGGAGGAGCGCAGCAACGTCCCGCGTGCCCGTGAGAGTTATCGAAACCGTTAGCCTCTGATATATTATTAAAATAGAAAAATAATGCGTTTAACCGAAAATATTTTTATTCATTTTGATTTTTTTTGACGCTGGTGGGCATATTGTAGGCTAAGGTATTGCTTCTCGATTCAATTAATACATTTATCTTGAAACTTTAAGGCCTGGAGGTTTTCACACAATGTATCACAGTTTCGGCACACAAATACCTCCGATTTTTTCGTTGCTGTCTCGATAATAGTTTTATCTGTAAGCGGGGACGGTATATCAGCCGAATCATCAATTTTGTCGTGTTCAATTTTTTCATGTTGACGTAATCTGATTTTTAGCGGGAATAACTTACCGCATTTTTTACAGAAATAATTCGCCTCGAATCGATGCTTACGGAATTTATGTTCGATCGCTTTGAAAATTTATCGGGAATGCGTTGGGGGCATCGTTTTCAGTCGACTAAATCTATTTTGGTTGATGTAACTCTTTTTGCTGGATACTTAAGCAGAGTTGATGCGAGTATTGGTCTACCCAGGATATCAGTTTCACTTTCATGCTGCCTGAAATCATAAATCACAATTATAATTTTAAAATAACATACACATATATTGTTGTTTACCGACAATGTCCTATTAAATCACAATGTTTTATAAACTCCTGGCTAGAGATCACACATTGAAAGGATTTTGGCGTTTATTGTTTTAATTTTTTCGAAGGTGTTGGGCCTTGTTGACCGCTACTTGTGTCTTTTAAATCACTTTGTTTTACTGCATCACTTTGTCTATTGTTGTAAACGATAGTTTAAATTAAAATTATCCGGAAAATGGAGATTTAATATTTAAATTAGATAGGAATTCTCCATTTTCCACAGTAAATTATTTCGGAAATTATTTCGCATTGTGTTGTATGTATGATAAATATGTGTGATAAACATAAACATTTTGATGACGATCGAATTAAACGAACTAATCAATTCGTTTGCCTCCTAAACAAGCACTTTTATTATTTATTTTATTAACACAGTATATGTTATCCAAAATATATAAATTATTAAAGTAGGTATTTGATTATAAATCAATATTTACACGTAAATGTCAAAATTTAGTTTATTTTTATGGTTATGCTCACAATATATTTTCATTTATCGTTTCTTGTATATCTACAAGAATTATATCTCTCAAAATGATATTTGTTACATGTGAATACATATCCCCTAATTTTGTTAGGATCAATAGTAAATAAAAAAAAATAAAGTCGCTTACCAAGTAAACGGGCATTCGCCAATTGCCACCATTTAATATATTTTGATTATTCCCGTTTCTAAAAAAAACAAAATTTTGTCACACAAAGTACGCCAAACAACTTACGGTGGAGTGCGAACATTCAAAGAGGATAGACGTGTTTTTTCTATCCTCTTCAAAAATTTAATTTAATTTAATTTTCTTTTCTTTTTATTTTTTGTTTCTTATGTACTGATATGTATATACTTTATATACATATGTATATACATTTTAATTTTAAATTTAATTCTAATTAAATTCAAGTTTAGTGTAATGTGTAGTGAAAATAATTAAACTAAAGTGTAATTTTGGAAAATGCAATCCACCGGGATGCATTTGTCAGCCAATGTTTTTTATTTTTGTAGATAGAAAAATTAAAAGTGCATGATTTGATATTTTGTGGATTGTAAATACAATCAAATTTCAATTTTTAATTACTAAAGTTTAATATTTAGATAGTATTTAAATAAATTTTAAATTATGGTATATAAAATAAGTCGCAATAAATTTGGTATTAGATTTTATTTTTACGACACTAATACATACTTATAATTTAGTATATAAAAGGGCCATAAATATGTTTGTGTACTATGCAGCTGTGTCGTTTTCTCTTTGCACGATTTCTGTGAAGGAAGTGTGCGTGGTTTTGTTGGTTTTGTATTATAAAGTACAAACAACAACGAGAAAGAGAATCTTTACGTTGGTTTTGATACAGCAGTCACAAGTAATTTACTGTTGTGTGAAATGAGCACTAATACATCCATACAACTTGATTCATATATGGTAAGATCAACAATATGGTTGTACAGCTGCTTGTTCGCTCTTTACACGGATTCTGTTAAGGAAATGTAATATATTTTGTTGGTTTCTGTATTATAACGCACAAACAACAATAAAAAGAGAATTTTTTGCGTTACATAGTTTAAGTGTGTTTATATGTACTATAAGGCCCATAACCTGCTAAAATTCTCTCTTGAAAGAGAGAATTTTAGCAGGTTATGATAAGGCCTACTAATACGCACATGAAAGATGTTAGAAAATATTGACCGTCAATGTGTGTTGGTGGTTTTAGTATGTTTTTGGTTTTAGTATATAGGATTTTGTTACTTGAATGCAGGAGTTGTTAATCTCTTTGTGTTTTTGTGTATTCACGAAACAACTATGATATTAGCTGTATTTTGTTGAGAAATTTACAACAACAATTGCACGTGACGGGAATTAAATAATTCGAACAAAAAATTTGAATTATTTAATTTGAGCTCGAACAAATAAAATTTGTAACTGCTTGAATGAAAAACCGAAGAAATACCAACATAGAATATAAAAATTAAATTGAAAAAATATTTCGCGGCTTGTTCTGTTGAGAAGAAAATAACTCCAAAATAATTCGAATTAATTTTTTCTCAACAAAATACAGCTATTATTGAAATCATCTATTGTGTAAGCGCAGTGCAATTTGTATATTCGACTCAAATAGGACTTTGTGTAATCGAATTGGTTTGAGTCGGGTTGGAATTGGGAGCTGTCTTATACAATTCATTGAACGGTTTATTTAGATAGGATTAATAAATTTTTTTACAGAGTATTATATACTGAATCAAATTGTTTTCTAATTAATTTAATTAATATTATAAATTATAAATTGTCTAAATAAATAGATAAATGGATAAATGAAATGCGAATTTAGAAATGTTGTTTTAAATTATGTAAGGATTTGATTTTTGAGTTTAATGGTTGTCTTAATGGATTTATTGAAATTTAGATGGTGGGATGTACACATAATCGTCATAATTACGTATATGACACATCGATACATTTTTAAGAAAGTAAGGGTTCATTTTCATTGCATTTATTTATTGTTTTATTTACTTTGCATGCTTGATTTGGCAGGAAATGAGGTCCGTGAACTGAGTTAAAATTATGGATATATTTCTATTTATTTATTAATAAAGAGATAAATTTCTGAATTATTGATTAGGTTCAGGTTTTTGGTGGCGGTGATCTCTTCAATTGGTAAATGATGCTAATTGGATTTTTATTTAGGTAGTCTAATATTTTATAAGTTTTATTTTTGGGTTGCGAAAATGGCTAAGTTGAAGCAAATCATTTGAATATGTACACTATCAGACTTAAATATTTGGATGACATCCGGGATTAATCATTGGAGCTGATTTTGGGGTAGCTGATTTTGCTACTCGTGCAAATTACCGCTCAGTCGACTTAGTTAAAGTCGTGGGCGTTTACAACGTTGCTTATTTGTGTTGATTTGGTTTCAATAAATTTCTTTTTATGAAACTGATGCTACCGTTTGATATTACATATTGTAGGGATTTATTTTGATAAGTTTCTTGTCGTTGCAATTATCAAAAATTATCTTCTGCTAAAATCAATTTCGTTAAATATTTATGTATATAGATTGAAATATTATACTAATTAAATGAATAGCATCGTACGTTATCTAGGATAAGGGAAATTCCCTTTTATATGATATTGTAAACTGCATTGCATTGCAAAATTATTTGAGGTATTGATGAAAATATTTCAATACTTTTTGTCAGTTTAATTTAATTTAATTATATCAAAGTGGCATAGTTTGTTCGGGTATTTTTGTCTGATGGTCCAGTTGATATTAAGTATATATAATTATATATAATTGTTAGATCATCTCCAAGCTACAGAAATATTGGTGAATTCTCGCTCAACATCCAGAAACTTCAAGCAGCAGTTATGTAGCGTAGAAAATGTATTGTTCTTGTGTTATCTATTTTATTTTATTTATCACTAACTAATTTATATAAGTTAATTTCTATTAATTATGTAGTAAAGCAATTTAATTTTCAGGGATATCTGGGAAACTCTAATTGTGTTTTATTAGTAAATATCATATATAGGTACATGTAGTACTTAACTAAATTATTGATATTCTAGACTTTTTTGTGTAGTATTATGATCAATGTTTAAATTATATTATATACTTTTATAAATAAATAATTTATTTCTACATTATTAATTTCCTTTTTCTAGATTTGTAGGAAATTGCCGATTAATTTAAATTTAATAGTATGGTTAAATATAAATTTTCAACTTTTATTTTTAAATCTAGTTGCAGTAGGTAAACAATTAATTAACTATTTACAGGAGAATGGTAACTAATGGAACAAGTGCTGTGAATTTAAATTATAACTTAACAATTTAAAATTTTTAAACATTCTTTTGGAATTTTAGCTTAGAAGTGGGAGAGTTTACAGGGCAATTTCATAAAATGTTAATTTTTGTAATTCTTCTATGTAATATATTGTGTTTTGCTCATTAATATGTATATAATAATTAATTTAGATCAAAAATATTTAAAGGTTTCTCTTCCTTAATTTGCTAATAAATAATTCAATTTTCAGAATATAACATAGTTCCAGAATCAATCTTTCATATGGAGATTAAATTAATCCTGAAATTCAGAATTAGCTTTAATATTATGGTGATTTATTAATTAAAATTAGTTTTCAGAATTGCCTGGGAAATTATATATTGATTTTATTTGTTCATTCTTGATATACTACTTATAGTACTAACTGAATTATTGATGATTTTAGGCTGTTGTGGTGCTGTAACATTATCATTTTTAAATTATTTATTATAAATTTTATAAAATAATTGAATTTTTAATTATTTATTCTCTTTTTCTTGATCGGTAGGAAATTTATGATTAGTTTTAAGTAAAATTTTATGTTTAAAATAGTTGTTAACGTTCATTTTAATTCATGTTGCAGTACGTAATAATTAATTAATTAGATATAGAAGGACCATGAAAAATGAAATAAGCGCGGTTTTTGTAATCTTAGCTTAGTAATTTTAAATTTTTCTTAAATATTTTATCAGGTAAAATCGATTTAAATTTAGGGAGTCTTGAGTATCCGGCCCTGGATTTCAGAGAAATGATAATCTAATAATATAGTTAGACTGTGCTGTCTTGTGCTAATCTATTTATTATATATTGTACTAATAATTTACTAACTATCGGTCACTTTGGTCTCTGTAACCGGGTCGTGTCTGGCCCAACTAATAATCCTATCCTATCCTTCGGTTTTGTTATATGTATATGGGTGTACTGTGTGTGCCCGGGAGTCCGGGAGATCCTGCTATAGTGCTTGGCCGTACACTCTCAATCAATCAATCGATCAATAAAATGTTAATTTTTTGTAATGTGTAATATATTCTGTTTTGTCCATTAATATATTTTAATTAATTTAGTTTTAAAATACTTAAAGGGATCTCTTTTTTAATTTACTAATAAATAATCCAATTTTCAGAATAAACATAGTTCTAGGATTAATCATTATTATAGGGATCAAAATTAATCCCGAATTTCAAATTTAAATTTTAGTTTGAATCAACCCTCCAGGATTAATAAGTAGTGAATAAGCTGTAGTTTAGAAATTGTGTTGTGCTGTGCTAACTATTTTTACTATATAATTACTAACAATTTACTCTTATCCTTCGGCGGGGGATGGATAAATGGGTGTACGAGGTGTGCTCGGGAATACTGAAGATTCTGTTATAATAATTATTCATTTAAGTAATAAAATTTGTTATTATTAGAAATAATTAAATTTAGTTTTCAGAGTCGTCTGAGAATTTGTATGTTAATTTTATTTGTTGATTCTTAATATACTTATAGTACCTAATTGATTTATTGAATTATTAATAAATCTAGGTATTGTGGTGCTGTAATATTATCATGTTAATCATTTTATATAAATTTTATAAAATAATTGAATTCATAATTATATATTTTCTTTTCTTAATCGGTAGGAAATTTCTGATTAGTTTTAAGTAAAATTTTATGCTTAAACGGTTTAATGTTTATGTTAATTCTTGTTGCAATAAGTAATAATTTTTAATTGGATACAAAAGGACCATTAATAAGGAAATAAGCGCTGTTATTTTAAAGTTTTATTAAATATTTTATCAGGTAAATTAATGAAAGACGGACAAGGATGAAATTACAACATTAATAATTAATACTTTTTAAGCCCTGTTTTAGATTTAGGATTTAGGGAGTCCTGAGTATCCGGCCCTGGATTCCAGATAAATAATCATCTGATAATGTAGTTAGATTGTGCTGTCTTGTGCTAACCTATTTATTATATATTGTACTAATAATTTACTAACTATCTATCGCATTGGTGTCTGTAACCGGTTCGAGTCTGTCCCAACTAATAATCCTATCCAATCCTTCGGTTTTGTTATGTGTGTACGGGTATACGGCATGGGCCCGGGAGTCCGGGAGATCGTGCTATGATGCTTGGTCGTACACTCATAATAAATCATGAAAGTTTAATTTCAACTTTATTTTATTTAAATTTATCTTTATTTTGTTATAATGATGTTTTTTATAATACAGTAAAATCCGTTTATACCAAACCATATAACGAACAAAAGCTTATAATGCTCTTATAGTTTTGTCATATAGTTGTGTGCCTTGAATTTGCACGAACACTTATTTTTTCTTATACACTACAAACAAAGAACTACGTTTATAAACTTAAACGAATATTTGATTAAAATGAACAGCCGGCTATAGTGAACAAAATTGTGTCCCTTGAGTGTTTGCTATAAGCGAGTTCTACTGTAATTGTAATTATAATTATAATTTTAGCTTAGTAATTTTAGATTTTCTTAATTATTTTATCAGGTAAATTAATGAAAGGCGAACAGGGGGAAATTACAACATTAATAATTTTTAGTTTAGGTTTAGGGAGTCCTGAGTATCCGGCCCTGGATTCCAGAGAAATGATCATCTAAAAATGTAGTTAGATTGTGTTGTCTTTTGTGCCGTCTATTTACTAATTATCGATCGCATTGGTGTCTGTAACCGGGTCGAGTCTGTCCCAACTAATAATCCTATCCTATCCTTCGGTTTTGTTATGTGTAAACGGGTGTACGGTGTGTGCCCGGGAGTCCGGGAGACTTGCTATAATGCTTGGCCGTACACTCACAATCAATCAACCAATCACAAAGTACGCCAAACAACTTACAATCCCTAATTACCTTGGTAAGCGCCTAATTATATTTAATTCAACTTTTCTCATGTGTTTTTCCACAAATTATTGGTTGCACTCCGTCAAAATATTTAATCAAATATCTGAAACTATTGTTAGTTACTAACTTGCACACAAAATTCGACAATTTCACTTGGTATTTATTTATCTATGGCAGTGGCACTACTGACTAACGATAATTATTTTGCTTTGCTTATTTGATTTTAAGGGGAAACTCGTGCATTCATCAAACAGGTTATAGAAACGATCAAAAAATTAAACTTCACAATGACTGTTGTTTAACATGTCGTACACTACGTGACTCAATTAATTTTTGGAACGCGCTCGTAACAAGTGGCTTATGCGTGTTATATCAATTTTCCAGAATATCACCATGTAACAGGCGTCTGTTAAAAATCCCTATATTTATTTTTAAAATAAATGAGCCCAAGGGGTTAGGTACAGTTGCCCGTATGACAAAATACCGTTTACAAAATCCCATATACGTAATACCAAAATATCCCAAAATCCCGTATCCCAAAATCCCGTATGCCAAAATCCCGTATGCCAAAATCCCGTATTCTATAATAATTCATCGGCTTAGGTTAGATTAAAAATCGCGCACTTTTTAACCTAACCTAAGCCGATGAATTATTATAGAATACGTGTGTGTGTGTAGGGGCGGTATTGCCATAGGTGCAAATGGTGTACTGCAACCGGGCGCAAAAATAAACCAATATTTAATGGACGCAATAGTTAAATTAAATACACTGTTATATTAACATTAATAAAATTATAGTTTAATTTATTAAACTAAATAAAAATTTCATACGAAAAATCAACGTCTATTATTCGATTCATAATTTATTTTACCCATAATTTACCTTCATAAACGATAAAAGATAATTATGAAATGAGTAAACTCAATTGTAATAGTTGATATGAAATATAAAAAAAATATTTTATTTAGTATCAAAATCAACATCAAAATCCAATTTACATATTGGTAGCTTTATTAATTTTTTAATTCTAAAATCTCTCTCCAAATAAAATTAAAATTTTCAATAATGTCGCATCTTACCTCTATGTATTAACTATGTATGTATTAACTAAATATGTACACCTGTTCCTCGATTAACACGGTAATTTCGTTCCGCCAAATTACCATGTAACTCAAAACCGTGTTAATCGCGACTAATACACCTGTCCCTTGATTAACACGGTACTTGATTAACGCGGCGAAGCTTCTGGACGTGTAATTCAAGACTTTGTCTCAATTCGTTGACCGTGTTAAATCAAATCCGTGTTAATCAAATACCGTGTTAATCGAGGGACAGGTGTATATCAAAAATGATAACATCATCTGTCCTAATATGTATATGAAACAAATATTACTAGCTATTTACTTCATATATTTTTAATATATTGAGGTGAGATAGACAATAAAATAAAATGTATTGATTGATATGCTTAGGTTTTAAAAAAAATTGTGAACCAAAAAAATAAAATAGTACAATGTGCTGCCAGATTATTTTTTATAAAATCTTTTTAATTTAAAAAAAAAAAATCTTTTTTTGGGTCAATAAATCTTTTTTAATTTTTTTTCTATTAATTTGCAAGAAAGTACACTCCACGTTCGCCGTTGCCGCAGGAATCGTTAAAATGGCCATATTATTTCGCTTCAAATTAGGAAAACATAAACTGCATCGAACCATTTTAAATTCAAAAATCGTTCAGTTTTAATTCTGAAAAATTGAACAATTTAATTTGCCAATTCATCGTCGGAAATTTGGAAGTAATCCTGATTAATGATGTTAGGAGAAAAGACAAAGGATTTTTTTTGTTTTCAAAAGAAATTTTGAACAACTTAGGTTTTTTTTATTTAATATGCAAGAGAATCTAAAGCCTGTTATCATTTGTCCCCAAAATTAATTTTATTAATTAGGTGATTACATATGGTAACTTCAAGTAAACCTGTTGACAGTGGAATCGAAACTCTACTTCATCGTTTGATGATAGTAAAAGGGTGGTTATTTGGATTTCCTATTTGTATAATAATGAACCGTATATTTAGAAAACGTATTACATATTTTTTAAAAAAGCTGGAAAAGCTTGCTGTTATAAAAAACTGATTTTATATACACTCAAATTAATTTTAAAAAAAATCTTTTTATTTTGAAGAAAACCTTTTTATCTTTTTCACGGGCAAAAAATGTTTCAAAAAAAGATAAATCTTACGATCTGGCAGCACTACATACAAATAACAATACCAAATAATTTAGTATCAATGTATCATATATTCACATCTCATATTTCCTATTAGAAAAAATATTTGTTTCACTTTATTTTTATCAACCAGAAAAAAATAAAAACCAAACGCTTAATATTGTATTTGTTCGTATTGAATTTTTTAAAATGCATATGTACACGGTGAAATTAAGGAGCGCATATCTCTTTGTCTCAGTCTCACCCATAAAAAGGGGAAAGGTAAATTCAAAACCAACATTAATGTACTACAAGCCTGATTGTCACCAATATTATAAATGTATTTTGTCCATACATGAAAGTATTGGTGATCGACAGATTATATAAATGAGTGAGAAAAATATACAAATTATAGATAAAACAAAACAAACGAATTGTGCAGGGAAAATTGGGTTTGAAAAAAACTAATGTCGATTTCGATTCACCTTTTACCAAATCTTTAAAAGATCACTTTTTAGGCTGTGTGAATCGAACAGTTGCTCCGTAATATATATGTGTGTGCGTGTTTTTGACGTTTATATAAACATAACCTATAAATTTTATAAAAGATCGATACTCTATTACATATTCTAATGTTATATACAATACATAACAACAACAAGTTAATTCTATAATATAAAATATTTACATAAAAATAAACAGAAACACAAAATATAACACAAAACACAATGACGCTTTCAAAATGACAGTTCTATTTGTGTTTGTTTTTGTAAATCTGCCAAAAAATCGAGATTCGTAAAACAACAACAATTTTGCTCGATCGAGCGACTTTCTTGGTGAATCGAACAGTTTGACAGCAGAAAGAGCAAGCCGGTTTGCTCTTTTTTGGTGAATCGAAAACCACATAATTGGGATTGGTTAGATGAGAGTATTTTTATTCTATTTTCGCACTAACACTTTCAAGGATAAGGTATTAAATGTAAGAGGGTATCTGTGTGCTTCATCACTGAATCAGGCTTGTAGTATTACATTAGTGTTGGTTTTGGTAAATTATATAACGCTCTATACCGTGTGAATTACACTTGCATAATATTCGTTTGAATAACATTGTTTTGAAGTTGAATTGTTCAGCTGTTATATTTTACTGTTTTTTGTGCAATAAAGTGATTTGCTCGATAAAACCTGTGATTGTTGTGGTATGTAGATGTGATATATAGATGTGATATATTGATGTGATATTATAGAGTGATCTGATTGATAAAATCTGTGTTTAATTTTGCAGTATAATTTGATTTCTAAAATCGGTTTTTTTGTGCCGGAAATATAATATTCGTGTCAGTGTAAATTATATTTACATATTAGTTATCGATTGCTGTTTAAAATGAGTGCGAATAAAAAATTATCGGGATGTAAAGAAATCGCGATCATTTGGATAAAACACAGGCAAGTTCTTTGTTAAAATATTAAAAACAAATTTACCTCTAGCAGGTACACAGAATTCTTTGGTTGAAGACACTATTGCGATTAGTTCTCCTTTAAATGATTGTAATACAGTATAGTCTAGTTCGAATACTCCCCTGATTGACGATCAAATAATTCTAGATCCAAATTTTGATTGGAACCATTTAATCAGATTTGATTTGAACCATTTAATCAGATTAGTTCAGTCACATGAAAATAGCGTGAACCATTTACAATATTTTAAATCATGGAAATAATTAGAAAAACGCTTAAGATCATATACAACTATAGATTTTAATCTTCAACGACAAATGACTGCAGAAGTTCGACACTGGAGGGTAGTGCTTAAGCGGTTAATAATATTTGTTGAATTTTTAGGAACATAATCACTTGCATTTCAGGGAAAATCTGAAGTGTTGTATGATCCAAGTAATGGGAATTTTCTAAAACTGGTTGAATTTGTAAGTAAATTTGATCCTGTGCTTTCTGAACACCTTCGAAGAATAAATAATAACGAAACTAAAAACAAATACTTGAGCAAAAATATTCAAAACGAGTTAATTCAAATTATTTCACATTCAGTAAAAGATAAAATTATTTCATTAATATTAAATGCAAAATATTATTCTATAATAGTTGATTGTACTCCAGATCATAAGAGTCATGAAGAGCAATTAACCTTAATTATTCGATTCTTTAACGTAAACCAATTAATAAACTTTTTTAATTAAATTAAATTTAATTTTATAAATTTTAATTTTATTTAGTTAATAAATTTAATTTTAATTTTATAAATTTATGTGAACATAAATTTTATTTATTTAGCACCATTTTTTTAGTTAACTATCACCACCGTGCGAGTTGGGCGGCATGTCGCCTTATTCAAAATTGAGAGCAGACTACACCCCAATTCTCATAGTCGTATCACGTCATTTTTCATGACTATAGTCACATCACATCAATTTTGCGATTCTGTTAGTCGTTTGTTACGACTAAAGTCATTTTATACGACAGATGTCACTTGATTTTTGCAAGTGACAGACGAATACCACAAAATGGAAAGACGGAATTATTTTATTTTATAGATTTTAAAATATTCTTTTTGGAATAATTTTGTGCACTGTTTTTAATATGTTATTGTTTAAAATAATAAGATTGTTGTTATAAAACGATTTTATTTCTAATTTGCCTAATATATTTCAAGTTGCAGTCCTGTCACTTGGTTCGCCTTCAAGAATAGCAATTTTCAAGTGATGTGATACGACTATAGTCACATCACATGAAATGACACGACTATGGGAATTGGGGTGTAATTTTTATTTTGTTTTATGTTGTGTATCTTTCGTGTTCGTTTCGTTGTTTTTGGACAAGCCGGTCAGCGGTTGGTCGTTCTATGTCATGTGACATAGTGCCCAATGTGCTGGTACAGGTGGCACCCAATGTGCGGCGAGCTCGTGTTGGCGCCGGATGGATTGTAGTGGTGCATTGGGTGGACCGCTACAGGACTCCCCCATAAGTGATTTTCCCCTCCCTGTGAAACATGGTTGATTTCGGTCTGTTGGTGTGTTCGGGCCTGATGTTTGATCAGTCGAACTATGATGGCGATCGCTTGATTGAAGTGATCTTATCCCGTAAGATACTAATCAAGGCGATGTGCCGCAACAGAGAGAAGGGAGGAGAATGAGGTCGGTCGATGCCTGTGTCATAGCAAGCAGCGGTGAAGGAGAGCGTCGAGGAACACAGCAGATAGGTTGGGAGCAGGGTGCTTCGACCATGTACCTGGTGTGTAACTCTAATCTCTACTCACTGAGTGCTGTGCCGCGGACAGAGCTGTTTTAAGATGTCCGGTGAGATGACAAGTGGAGGCAGAGTGGTGCGTCGACCGAGTTTCCATGTAGGCAAAGCTGTGACATGCCAGACCAGAAAATGAATTCTGAAGTCTGGAGTCGATGGGCTTTGGGGCCAGCCAAGAGATGTTGGCTGTGGCCGCTTTGAGGCCAGTCTTGGCCGTGACTGTGGCCGGTTGAAGGTGGGACAGTCGATGTGAGTCTCGACTGTGTCCCAGTGACATGGAAAGTTTATACGGCGGAAGTCGAGGTGAGTTTCGACTGTGGCCGTATAAAAGGCGGTGGGGGGTGCGGTTGGGAATGGCTGGGTGGTCGCTTTGCTATACGACCATTGGAACGAGCCATTTAAATGAAAAACACAAAACAAAATAAATTTATTGAATTTAAAAAGTTTTGAAAAATTTTAAAAAAAATGAACCCGGAATAGAAAAAAAAAATGGTGGAAAATTTACATAATTTAAAAAAAAAATGAAATGATATGGATGATGATACTGATGTTGCTGCTGTTGTTCATGTTGCCGATATTGTTGGAGCTGCTGGAGCATCACTAGAAGATGAATGACGATGGCGATGATGATGTCGTTGTTGCCATTGTCAGGTGCTGTGATGACGGTGATGATGTTGATGTTGCTTCTTCTGTTGTTGGCGGTTTTGGCGATGGTAGTTATGGTGTTGATGATGAAGACGGCAGTGATGGTCGTTATGAAGCTGTCTGACTCCATTTTGTGTCTGCGATGTTTGTTTAACTCCCGTTGTTTCGCTGTTGCGCCATGTTATTCTGCTGATGAAGGCGAGGTAGTGATGATGACAATGACATTACTACTGGCTGGTGCAATAACTGTGGTGTGGCTCCGTGTATGTGTAAATGTGTGTGTGTGTGTGTGTGTGTGTACAGTTTTTCCAAAAAAAATGTTGGCCGTCGAATTGGTCGATGTCGATATGGGTGGCGGCCATACACATACATATGTAAAAAATAAAATTAAAATATTTATTTATATGTACAAATATACGTTTATGCCAATGTACAAATATACGTTTATGCCATATAGTATACGTTTATGCCAAAAATAAATATTTTATTTTATAAAAGGTGATACGTACCATTTACCTGGTACGGTTTCGTACCAGGTGTCCACAATTCTAACACAAAAAAAAAATTAGAAAAAAATAAATAAAAATGGTTGCTTGAGTCGAGCCGATCCATGTGGCGTGTTCTTTTTCCGTAAATACGGACGTCGGTGGTCACCAATTTAACGTAAACCAATTAATAAATTTTTTTAATTAAATTAAATTTAATTTTATAAATTTTAATTTTATTTAGTTAATAAATTTAATTTTAATTTAATAAATTTATGTGAACATAAATTTTATTTATTTAGCACCATTTTTTTAGTTAACTATCACCACTGTGCGAGTTGGGCGGCATGTCGCCTTATTCAAAATCGAGAGCAGACTAATTTTTATTTTGTTTTATGTTGTGTATCTTTCGTGTTCGTTTCGTTGTTTTTGGACAAGCCGGTCAGCGGTTGGTCGTTCTATGTCATGTGACATAGTGCCCAATGTGCTGGTACAGGTGGCACCCAATGTGCGGCGAGCTCGTGTTGGCGCCGGATGGATTGTAGTGGTGCATTGGGTGGACCGCTACAATTCCTTTGTTATGAAAACTCTATGTTTGAAATCAGAGAATATTTCATAACATTCTTAGAAGCCAATGATAATAAAGGAGCTGGTCTTACTGAAATTGTATTGAATGAATTGAACGAAATGGGGCTCTTACTGGAAAATTGTAGAGGTCAGGGTTACGATAATGGTTCAAACATGAAAGGCAAACATATTATACGAACTAAAGAGCCAAGGGCTTTTTTTGTACCGTGCTCGTCCCATACATTAAACTTAGTTGTTAATGATGCGGCACAATGCTCCCGAGATGCTGTTAGTTTATTTGATATTGTTCAAAATTTGTAAGTGTTCTTTTCGAATTCTGTTAAAAGATGGGCAGTATTAAAAATACATATTAATAATTGTACTCTTAAACCAATTTGTACCACAAGATGGGAAAGCCGAATTGACGCCCTAAAACCATTGACGGTAGAATTGGGAGATATTTATGAAGCTCTTATCGAAGTTTCAACGTTTGGTGATACATCTACAGTAAATACTGCAGAAGCTTTGGGAGCTAAAATTTTAGAATTTAAGTTTATATGTGCGTTAAATATTTGGCATACAATTTTAGAGACTATTAATATAGCAAGCAAATACCTCCAAAATCCCAAAATGAATATTTTAGCTACTGAGAACAGATAACGAATTTGATTTTTTTTTGCAAATGTCAACAAAAATTGCTGACGAACTAGAAGTTCCCAATTGCCTTCCAAACCCAAATGTTTTACGATCTCGTCGAAAGAAGTCTTTATTTGTCTATGAAGAAGTGGATGAACCTATTGTGGACCCAAAGCAAAACTTTAAAATTGAATTTTATTTTAAAATCATTGATCAATCAATTTCATCAATTACAGAAAGATTTCAGCAATTATCCGAACATGCAAATATTTTTTTCATTTTTATATGACATTCAATTATTATCTGTCATGTCTCCTGAAGATTTAAAAAAAAATTGTAATCATTTAAAAAAGGTTTTAACTAACGGAAGTACTTCAGATATCGACGATAAGGACTTATAAAATGAACTTCAAATGTTATCGACGTTATTGGGACCGAACACTGTCTCTCTTGATATCCTTAACTATATTTTTAGCAACAACTTAACTTGCATTTCCAAATACAGTCATTGCTCTTAAAATTTTGTTAACAGTACCTGTTTCTGTAGCAACTGGAGAAAGAAGCTTTTCTAAATTAAAACTTATTAAAAATTATTTGAGGATCACTATATCACAAGAAAGATTAAATGATAAACTCGACTACAGTACTTTAATTGAGAAATTTGCCACGATTAAATCACGAAATATTAATTTTTTACAATAAATTGTTTATAAATGAAATTAATTTGGTTTTAGTCATCGCTTTGAATTATTTTATATTATTTAATTTAATTTTTCTAATGTTATATGATAACAGAGTATGGATTTTGTGTTGTTTATAAACGAGGATTAGGCCTACTGGGGATACCTCAATAAAAAATCGCATCATTATCTATCACTTGGTGCCATTCTATATTAAGGTTTATACCTTCAGCTATAAAATCTATCTGATTTAACATAAGTTATAAGTCTGAAAGTAATTTACTTAATGAAAGGTACTTCAGTGGCTCTATTCTGATAATTCCCGGGGAACGGGGAATAATTTATTTTACAGCAGTTATTCCCAGATACGGATATCGGTGTGGAAAAACAAACGTCAAAACTGCTGTAATGGGGAATAATTTTTTCCCAATAAAATATCTTTCCCGAGCAGCAGAATACACTTTGCGAAAAATGGAATAATACTGCAACAAAATTTGAAATTTCTTTTCCCCAGGAATTACCAGAATAGGGCCACAGCTGATGTGCAGTAGAGATAATAAATATAGGTATATTACATACCATATGTATATAAATATGAATGTATATACTAAATTAATAATAAACTTGACTAAAAATTATATTTATGTTGAATAAAATAAGTACAAATTATTTGGGCGCAATAAAATGTAAAAATGCACCAGGCCAAAACCAACAAAAATGTTTATACAAGCCGTCTCGTTCGCTCCTTACACAGATCCTATCAAACAAATGTACGCTATATTTATTTACGTATTGGTATTTATATATCGGTATTTGACAGATTTTTTCGTAGAATTATAGACATTTGTGTTAGTTTTGTGTATATATTATGTATATATACTTTCTGATTTATTTTATATGCATCACTATAATTATTATATAGTATAAACATTTTTGTTGGTTTTGACCAGGCGCTAAAGTGCTTGCGGACCGCTCCTGTGTGTGTGTGTATGTGTTTGTCTGTGTGATGGGCGGGGGGTTTGTGGAGGGGGTGGGAAGTGCTTGCGGACCGCTCCTGTGTGTGTATATATGTGTGTGTGTGTGTGTGTGTGTGTGTGTGTGTGTGTGTGTGTGTGTGTGTGTGTGTGTGTGTGTGTGTGTGTGTGTGTGTGTGTGTGTGTGTGTGTGTGTGTGGGTGTGTGTGTGTGTGTGTGTGTGTGTGTGTGTGTGTGTGTGTGTGTGTGTGTGTAAGTGTGTGTGTGTGTGTGTATGTGTTTATTAAACCATTAAAATACGGGATTCGAAAAATTAAAAACCTCCTGAAGCATTTACTGCATTTACATAATTAATCGTTGCAATGTTTAGCTTGATATATTAATTATCGCAGTTATCGTTGTAATGTTTTGTTGATAACAAATGCATTTCAATAAATTTGTTAATAATAAATTAAATTTAAGAAAAATAATAAAAATGAATTCAAATATTTTGTAAATAAACATATAACTAAAAAATGTTTTTTAATTTAAGTTCCGTAATCTCGTAAAAAATTCATACTACGATTCATACGGGATTTTGAAATACGGTATTTTGAAATACGAGATTTTGAAATACGGTGTTTCTGTGATCTACGGGATTTTGTCCATTCGGTGTTTTGTAATACGGGCATAAATACCGATCCCAGCCCAAGTTTACAATTTTGGGATAATCAGTTTTTTTCTATAGCAATAAATACAACATCAAGTGCATGAAATTTTTAAATATTTGACACCTGTTGGCATGTGTGCTTGGTTCCATTACCGTAAACCAACGTTTATTTCCCACTTATAGTTTATTTGTGCACCCATGTTAAACACTTCACTTTACTGACAAGACCCGACTTTTTATTTAGTGGAACCGTTACCTGATGTTTTTAGACTAAAAACACTGGTATAAATTTAGAGAAACAATTTAAGTTTACAATTGATTTATTATTTATTATTTAACAAAGAATTATTTGTAAGAACTTTAGAACTAGCGCACGATTACAAGTTATGTTTTTTTTACATTAAGTTTCTTTTTTCATTTTTATATTAATTTTAAAACATAATAAATTTATTAAATTTAACTTAATTTTATTATTTACGGTTCCTCGCGACCAGAAATTTCTTTATATATTTGTTAAAAACAACACTATTCACTATACATAGTTGTGTTGTTCACGAGGCTGATGTACTTGTTATTGTTATGTTCAAAATATATTTGATTACCGCAATTGTAACAAAATTTTGAAACGATTTTGTTAGGCCCTTTCCGAAAGTTATACTTATTTATTTAGACTTACTCATTTATTTTAAATAAGTATGTTGGCCGAGGTAACTTAAAATAATTATGTTCATTGCTTATACATTGTGATATTATGCGGATGATTCCAATTCGGATGATTTTTCATACTAAGGATGGCGGCAAATAAGTAAATATGTAACTTTAAAATAAATATCAATTTCGGAAAGGGCCTAGGAGTTGATGATACAGTAAAGGAAATAAATATTATTTTAAATTATGCGGTGCATGACAAGTCACCACACACCCAGTGTCTTAAAAAACAAAAACAACAACAACAGCAAAATTATTTTCCATAAATATTTTGTTTAATTAGACACACATTCGAAACATAAAAATGATGATAAAAGTGATTTGACGAATTTTTCACCATATATATACAGTGAAATCCTGATATAACAAACACCCAAGGAAAAACAAAAAAGTTTTTTATAAACGGAGTTTTGTTATAAATGACATCTTTTGTAATAAACGCATTTTGATAAATCACAAATTGTTGTAGAAAATAAATTTTGATAGATTTAGTAAACTCTATGCGAAAAATTTTCTATTGTGTTATAACCAAAGTTTGTTATATCCCAAACAGTTTCTACAATAATAACGGATGTTTTTTATAAACGGTGTTTACTATAGCGGGATTTCATTGTATATATATATATATATATTTCCCACAAAAAAATGATCATTACGGCTTCTTTTAACACGGATGCGTTATATACACAGTGCTGGGGAAAAAATGGGCAAACATATTTTATTACAAATTGGAGTCTTTTTTTGCTAAAATTACAAAACATTTGAAAGCAATTGGCTTATTGTTTCATTTTAAATACAAGTGTATCGCTGTAATAAAAGCAAATGGCGGTCCAACAAAATATTAATATTAAAGATAGAATTCACACACAATATTCCTCCGGCGCCAACATGAGCTCGCCGCGCATTGCGTTCCTCCGGTGATATCACTGGCTTTAACCACAAGCACGAAAACAAAATAAATTAATTGAATCAGTCTCGTTTCGGATTTTATGATGACAACACGTCGTCATCACGCTGGCTGCACGCAAAAACATCATCACACCGCCATACATACATGAAATCGTACCACCCCAACTAGAAAAATATGGAGTCAGCATCACCGCAGTCATCATAAATTACATTCAACATACACACATAAAATAGACATCTACAAACACACCAAACAATGGTGGAATTCATACCATCAATTACCACCACCATCACCTCCATCATGATTGCTAATACAGTAGCATTAAACGTAACGGGTCGAGCAGCATGACCAACACCAGCGGGAAGAGCAACGGCGACATCAACGCTATCACAGCCATCGCCTATCAACAACAAAGGCGACGAAGTCAGCGTGATTTTCATTACCGACGAGACCAACTTCACCACTGCCATCATTTTACGGCGCGCAAGCACCCCACCTTCGTCATCGCAGCTATTATCGTGGCCACCAGTGCCACAACAGCGTTGTCATCAACACCATTAAAACTATCATCATTCATCATCATCAATAACAACAATAGCAGCAACACATAATTTTTTTATCAATAAACGTTACTTTATTTTGTTTTATTTTCGGCTCACACAAAATGTCGTTTGGAAAAACGATATACAGACATTCCCGACTACACTCCCCAAACTCACAAGCTGACACGACAAAGGACCGAAACTGGCCTCAACACATGACGTTAAGTTACAGAACAACCCTTCTGGTTTGGCGCATGTTTTGGGGGTCAGGCAAAACTTAGACAAGCAACCGTCAGGCAATAACACTGGCAAGTCGCGGTTTTGCTCACACACACACGTATGCACCCACACTCGCCCACGCACGAGTATCACACACACACGCAAGCATCACACACACACACACAAACACTCGCACACGCACGAGTATCACATACACACTTGTACACGCACGCAAGCATCACACACACACACAAACATCACACACGCACACACCATAGTTACAGAGGGGAACTTCTCTCGTGCGGGAGTCCTGTGGCGGTTCAGCCAATGCACCATCACAATATTCACACACAATATTCCTCCGGCGCCAGCATGAACGTTACACTTTCTTCTATCGGCAAACACTCACTATGATATTCTGATAGGCCTATGCGTATACTTTAATCATGCATATCCGCTAAAATTTAATATTGGGTTTATCTATTGAAATATCGATTATTCGAAAACTTGAAAAATTGGATCTTAAACACGTTTAAGAAAATCGACATCTCAAAAGTTTCTTCTATCGGCAAAAATCGCAATATGATTTTTCGATAGGCCTATGTGTGTAGTATAATCATGCTCATCCGGTAAAATTTCATATTTGGCTTAAAATTTAATTTTTCAAGTTTCCGAATAATCGACATTTCAACGATTATTCGGAAACTTGAAAAATTAAATTTTAAGCACGTTTAAGAAAATCGATATCTTAAAACTTTCTTCTATCGGCAAACATTTCACTATGATTTTTCGATAGGACTATGTATGTAGTATAATCACGCTCATCCGCTTAAATTTCATATTGGTCAATATGTCTTAATCATTCATATCCGCTAAAATTTCGTATTTGGTTTATCTATTGAAATAATGATTATTCGAAAAATTGAATCTTGTTTCTGTCTTTTTGTACATGTTTTTCCTAATGACCAATACACCAACAAAACACATACAACAGGTGATATTTTTAAATTGACATATATTGTGCAAAACTCACTGTTAGAATTATAACACTTATGCTACCGTCCTACGCATGTTTTGCATAACTAAAAAAAATGCATTTTGAGAAAATTGATGTTAAACTTTTGAAATCAGTGTATTTTGCATTAAAAGTGAAAACTATTTTTCTTATCACCTGTTTCTATATTTAGTTTTAATTATTTTTTTTAATTTTAATGATAAAGTTTGTTATTAGCTATCGATTGGCATCAATAACTCAATTTGGCCAAAAATGTAGTTATGGAAAATATGTTATCGCGGCAGTATGGTTCATTTCTTTGCTAGATTTATTATAGTTAATCTAGCAAAGACATGACCTATAATTGCTTATAATTACTTGCGGTGGTCGATTGGAAAGACACTAATATAGTATACCATACATCGTCTTACTTTGGTAACTGGAATAGAAATTAGTATATAATGACGATAGTAATTGGTATACATAATAGAGTTTTTGATGCCTTGAACACTCTCAAATTTCGTAGCGTGAAGAACGAGTTGATTAAATAATAAATGAATCAGAATAGCTCAAATGAACAGTTTGAGGTCATTTTCACACAAAAATATCCTAGCAAAAATTATGGAACACCTTTCTCGCAATCTTAGTACATCTATCAGAAATCTCGTAACACAAATATTTCGCAGACAGAAAAATTTACGATGAAATATAAAGTCACATGTTTTTCGCATACAACTATTATCGCCAACAGAAATTCTCATGCAAAAAATATGGCATACAAATATTTCATCACAAATTTTATCGCGTTTACATTATTATAGACTTTGGGATAGGCTTTGACCTTCGTCGGACGCTGTTTTTGTAGTTTTCTTCAAAAATTATTAAACAGTTACTTTTAAATCTAATTGAAAATTTGCAAATTGTGCCCATTCCTGCAACTTTTTGAACTTCGAATTTTCCCAGCATCTAGCAAGAAATTGTTTATCACCAAACATTTTCTTGTAAACATCAGTGAACAAAGTAAAAGAAACTTATCGAATTACACATAGTGATTTTGCATAAGGAATACTATAAATTGGATAAAGCGCTTTAGAATAAGCAGCAATCGTTTAACGAAAAAAATCGCCAGGACCGTTAAACAACCTTTTTTGGAGAGCGTTGAAATCTAGGTAAAGATGTGGAACTTCCGGATAGAACTAAAAGGAGAGCTCCGATCATCTCGAAATTTGCTGTCATTTTTACTATCAAGGGGTCAATTCTCGTTCTACGAAAAAATCTAATGAAAAAAATGTTTCCATTAAGTCTTTTTCATTTATAACATTTCACACAACGACAATAAGCGATTCTCGATGTCCAAATGAAAAAGAATCGTGAAAAAAATGCTGAATATGTAAGTTGTTTTCGTAGTAAGCTACACTAAATATTTAAATATTAGCTAAATAAATGGTAAAGTAGATTTAGTTAATCAGCTATCGTCATTGTCTGTTAAAATAAAAATATAAACTAAATTATAAAAATGACCAAATTATTTTTAAAACTTCACTAAATTAATTATTTCGAGGCTTTTCTTAAATAAACGGAATACTATAGTTTTTAATAGATTTACTTATTAATTAAGTTTAAAGTGAATCATATTATAGTTTCAATGCACATTTAATGCAAAACATACAAATTTAGTTTTTATAGAATTTTATTTACATATTTATGATGTTCTCACCGCCAAAATGTTCGGTGAGGAAGTTTTATTCATTTGAAAATATTTTGACGCCATTTTTTCCTTCTCAAGGAACGTGAATGGGAAATGGGTATTTCTCACTGAAAATACTTTTCATCATACTTTTCACGGAACGAGAATTAACCTCCGTGTTTAACAATTTCTTTGTTACACTGTTGTGAATGAGAACATGCTCAAAACAATGTGCCAAGTGCCAACAGTTATGTGCTAAAATTTATAAAGAGTAAATAAATAAATAAATTATTTGAGCTGCAATTGACGATGGGACTGTCATGATTTTGCGTACAGAGAGCGTAGGGTTTAGTTGAATTCCGATAGTTTCACTCTCCATATGTTTTATATGAAGATAAATGTCATTTCATGCAGAGCGTAGGGTTTACATTATTTCCGATAGGTATCGCATTTTGCAGTTTTCCAATCTCCAATTGGAGTTTCATAATGTGGGATGATGGTGTAGTTCATGAAGTTTTTGTTGTATTAAAGCAAATGCGAATATTGGCAATTTAATATTTGCAGTATGTACAGTTACATAATTTTATTTAATGTTGAATTCTTTAAATTATGACTATGGCAGATATATGTATGTACTTAATTTTTTCGTGAATATTATTTAATTGTATTTCTTTCTCCTTCTAAAACCTTTGCAAAGTCAAAAATATTCCGTATGTCTTCAAAAATGCATATTTTATAGGTTTGGGGCGGGCCAAACATTCAAAACATGTATTTTTGATGACATGCAACATTTATGACTTGCGATATTTGCGCTTTGCGATATTTGTCTATGTGGTATTTTTATCTTACGATAAATTTTAATGCAAAATTTTTTTTCCGCCTTAGGAAGCATTTATTTTGGCTGCTATATTTACTCAGCGATATTTTGTTTTCGAAAATAAGGAAGCCATCGCAGATGTCATAACAGGATTAACTTTAACATTTTAGCTGGGCTCCGACCACTTAAAATATTTGTGGTGAATATAGAGTCAAAAGTTTAACTTTTTATGCGGTATTTTTCGTTTAAGCTTAAAGTAAGAAAGTATTGTTGGATGGTTGAGCCATTGGGTAATCCTTTATAAACTAAATATTTTAAACGGTTCTGCTAAGCGGTATTCAAAGAAAGCCAATACTAACTTTATACATCAATTTTTTCTTAGTCAAATAATTATGATCTACATAAATATAAGATATTTCAGTAAATGTTTTTGAATTCCAACATTATATGATCATGGTTTAAGAAAATCGTTTTCATTTTCTTGTAATAATTGATTTATCTAAACATTCATATAAACAGCATTCTACAAATTCAAAAATATATAAAACGTGTGAACATTTTGTGATTAATTTTTTTTTTCGCATTTTTCTGTAAATATCTGAGGTACTATAGTAAATCTAACGGTAACTTTAGCTAGTACTTTTTACATCATGTGTATTGGGTAAACAAACGTTCGTCATTTTAATAGTATTTTTGGGATATTCGAAACTTAAGAAACAAAAAACTTTATTTTTATTAAACAAGTGAATAAAATCAGGGGGTTATTTGTGAATACGATATGAATTCGAATGTATAACATTCATGTTTCATTTAAATTAGACCCTGCTAAGCAATTTAGGCGAGTTCATTAATACATTCTCAAACTTAAATAAAATGTAGTACAAAAATACCTCGCAAACAAATTTAATTTTTATAATGCAGAAACGTCGTGAATGTTTCATTTTTGCTACGTCCTAAACGTAACGATTACGAAGAATTGTACGAACAAAATTCTTCGCTGATGTTTCGTAAACCTAACACCAAATTCCTTTATGAATATTAATGAAACAATACTTATAAAGAAACGATCCATTTAGTTTTTAGTTTTCGATCGCCATTACGAATTTTTTTGGTTCCTCAATTTTTTTTTAATAAATAAATAACTAAGCAAATAATAACTAACGTCACAGTTTGATTTAGAAAAATATAATTTGCGGCTTAATATTTTTTTTAGAATAATACTAAAATACTTAAGAAACTATTTGTTTTTTAGAAAAGGAAAATTGCAAAAAATGTTTCATTAAATCCATATCGCTAAAAATGTTATGATATGATTTCACTAATCACGTGACGTAAATGCAACACCTCAAGTAAACTGTTTACGAACTACTACCACATTGATAGCTCCTCGCAAAAAGTCTAATTATCCTAGGACGGGAATGACGTAACTGCTAGGTTATTGCAACACCAAACTGTTACGTTTACGAAGAGTTGTATGAACCAAATTCTTCACTAGTGTTACGTAAACGTAACACTTTGTTTGACGGAAAACGAACAAATCTGATTCAAATAGAGGAAATTACTGATATATTTGACGTCTAGGTGGTGGCTACTTGGATGCATTTTTCAAAATAAAAGTCCGAACAATATATTTCAGACATAATTTAATTTTAATATTTTTGCAATTAATATTTATATAATACTAATAAAGTCTTCTTGTTTGTTATAGTTAAAGATATGTAGAAAACTTTTATATAAAAGTTTTATAACGTTCATGCTTTTTTCATTGAAAAATTCGAAGCTAAAAACTGTCATTTTTACTATGGGTTCCTATGAGAAATTGTGAAAAGTTATACCACTAAAAATGCTTGTTTAAAACTATGATGTTCGGCTGCAGCTCTAAACAAATTCACCAACAAAAAAATGTTCTATTCCTTCACATACTAAATCGAACATTCCTTTATAGATTTCCCATAATTCAAAAAAAAAGATTTGATTGTTTTATACGCTCATTTTCGAGACGTTGCCAATTCGCTCAGGTAACGTTTTATTTAAGTCAAAACGTAAATAACGCTATCTCGAAATCTCTCCTCTTTCATTTGGATATAAATCCGAATTGTTTAATATTTAGTTACTAGTTTTTGGAATTGAAATAAAAATGAAAATTTGCTCGAACTGACCACCAAAAATAATTATTTTTTACTTAATCAGTTGACAAAAACTTGGTTTAAAACATTTCCAAAACGGAATGAAAATACAAGGTATTGTTGGTGTAAAATCCCCAAATGTGTAAACGTGAAAAAGCGGATCTTACTTTTGAAAGTTTTTAATTTTTAAGTATTATTTTAGTAGTAGTCAAATCGAAAAAGTGAAAACCAATTTGGAAATAATCGCAAAGGGAAATTTTTGTTTCATGTCACTGTGATAGAGATATTTTTATTTTAGACATTTCTAAACATCAATGAAAAATCATAATAAAAACAATAAAGTATTCGCAAAGGAAATATATTTCAGCTTGTTTTATTTATCGGTGGATTGAAAATTTTCCTAAACAAAATAAGCGAAATTTTTATTTTTTTTTTTTTTTTTTTTTTTTTCATGACTACTTTTGATTGCGAATCGTATTGTAAATTTGTCTATGGTTGCGTAGACAAATTTTTATACCGATATGATTTTTCTTAATGTATAGTACCCGTGTGAAAAAATTTAAAACAGATTGCGAATATTCGCAAAGCTACTTAGGTGAGAACTCACAGTTTTTTAAAAAATGTTTACCTTATTTTTTTAGAGAATCAGTGTGCTGGACTAAAAGTATTCAAAAATTGTGTAAAGTTTCTCGCAACGGATCGACGTTCATTAATTTGTTGATAAAAATGGCTATAATATGTGTGTACAATACATGTACACATACATTTAAAAACATTACTACATATTTATATTTTATGTGTAGCACTCGCCCAATTCGTTAAGTAGTTACAGTGAAGATGCTCATATACGAGAAAAAGACGGTAACAGTTGGGTTACTTATCGTTTGCGATAAATAAATAAATATTTAATATTATGTATATTTCGTTCTTGTACCATATCATAATTATAACTATAATTTAACGTAATACGAGACTCAACCAGGCCTTCACTATATTTGTATCTTTTGTTCACATATTTCAGATAAGCTCATTTATAAAAAAAAAAAAATTAAGCGTGACCCACAAATATCTTGTTAGTGGTTTTTAATTTTAATCAAACAATTTTAAAATGCAGTGTTCTTTAGTTTTACGGCTACATCTTATTAAAATAATTACGAATAACTCTTCTTCTTAACATATGGTGAACATTTTAGAAAAAACTTCTCGACTCAATAAAAAATAAACAAAATTCCTAACTCACCTTTCAAGCCAAACTAAAACCAATTATTCCTTCTAAGTTTTGTGGTATATCGGGTATAATTATGTTTTTAATGCGTTTAACTTTTTTTTTGGAGCTTTCTACAAAAAGACACCAGTTTTCTGAAGAAAACCAAAAATTTTAAGTTTTTATTCTTATTTAATTTTTTTTATTTTCAAACAAAAATTTTCACTTTACTCAATTATATTTTCATTTTATTGTTTTGTTGAATAAACTGTTCACAAAAGAAACCCTAATAAATGATAGATAGTAAATGGAATATTTTATCTAGCAACTTTTAATTTTCGTTCAACCTTTTTTTTATTTAATTTAAAATAAATGTTTTCACTTTTGAGCTTTATCTTTGCACAATACGAAATTTCAAAGCAAACTGAAAAACATCAAGAAATGTAGGATAAATTGGATAAATCAAGAAACGCAACACGTATATTTTTTTATGTTGTTTGATTGTGTTTGTAAGTCGGTCGGGGTGGATGGGAGAAAAAGACCGAGGCGAAATAAATGAACAAAATTTAATACAACCCGAAGAATAGTTATTTTCGAATTGAAAAGTTTCTCACTCCCCAAGAGCAATCCCCAAAATCATATGATCTTATAAAGTGTGTGATAATGAAGCAGGCATATACAATAAAAATTCTTCTTTACAGTGAGCGAGAAGAAATTTTGCATTGAGCAGGGGTATTATTTATTACAAACACACATAAAACATATTATTGGGGGATGGGTTTCTGTTATTATATTTATCTAAAGGTATATGTACAAAACAATCATGCGCATTTAGTACTTTCAAACCATGACTACATAGTTATATTATTATGCATTGAAATTCGTGGTGTTAATCTTCTTAGTTTGGACACTTTTTTATCAGGAATATAATATGAGCAAAAACCATGTAATCATGTTGCATTTTGGTTTGTTATCAACACTCTAGTATAAACTAAAAAGTATCGAATATAAACATAAACACACATCAACAGGTAAAACCAACGACATGTATTGCGAAGAATGTAAAGTGTGAACGAGTACGTTACAATATGTATGTTTTAGCTTGAATTATATTTTATCAAAAAAACTTGAATATGTATGAATATTGATTGGAAAATATAAATATTTTGCAAAATGTACTCTATCACAAGTGCTGTAATTCTTACACTGATAAATAAAAATGTTAACAATTTGTATTTTTCGTAAAAGTAGGCTATAGAGCAAACAAAGTCTCTAGAAAATTTATTTAAAAGTCTTTTGTGATATTAAGAAGGAAGGAGGCTACTAACACTAATACAACATTTACATTATACACATACATATGTACCTAATAACACTTTTTTTACTATTTAATTATTTTTCCGCTGCGGTTCACACTAGCATTGCGATTTTCAGTGTGAACGCATACTATAAAAGTTTGTGGTTTTGACAGATAGATTTTTGTATTCAATTCAGTTTATGTGTTGTGAATTTCTTCTCAAGATCTATTAGATTTGTCGGTAAATTATTTGCTTAGCACCCGAAAATGTAGTTTAACCAAAAACGTAATAAATTTTTGTTTTGACAACAAATATACGAATGACATTAAAGTATTTTTCATACCAGGCGCCTCGCCTCGAAATATTTAGTTACCACAAATGCGAAGCTGAGACCCTTTCATACCGGTGGCGTTGGCTTTCAACATTCGGTTGCTATCAAATATTTTATTTAAGTCTATTTTACACGTGAATTATAGCAAGAACTGAAATGTTCTAAATTTGTAACGTGCTTATGAGCTAGATTTTTGGTAAGTAAGAAATATTTGTGCAAAAAATGTGATTTGTAGGTTATGTTGACAAAGCACTTCGCTTTGTACTACTTTAAAATCTCGCAGTCGAGTGTGGAACGCATTGCCTTGGCTTTATAGACAACTTCATTGCAACATATTTTGATTTTTTTAAAAGTATCCTCTTAGGACATGTCCGATTTCTGTGCGAAATAATTTTTTTCTGATAAATTTGACATTAGTGAAATAATTTTCTCTTCCATATTTAAAATAAATTCATTTGCTGTCCGAATACTGAAATAATATTGACATAATAAAATAGACATTTGGAAATATAACAAACGACAAATTGTACGTAGTGAGTTATTTAAAAGTGTATATATAAAAATGATACATTTAAACTTACAGTGGCCCTATTGGGAATTGGGAAAAATATTGCTATATTTCCAAACATCAATAATTCCCAATTTTTTATTCCCTGATTCCCAAAAGTGTATTCTGGCGTAATTGGGAATCATCCAATGGGGAAAAAACCTATTTCAAATTAAACAGCCGCCATTATTTAAAAATTGTATTTTCTACATATCAAATAAAAACTTTACCGAACTATGTTGTAAATAAAATATTGAAAATACACAAAACAAACAGTTTCTTCTAATTCCCAAAAAAAAAATTTGGGAAAAATAAACGTCAAAACTTACATAAAATGGAATTATTTTTTCTCTACATTAAAAATTCCCAATCACCAGAATTCACTTTTGGGAAAAATAATTCCAAACTGCTAGAATACTGTCATAATAGTTCAATTCCCAATTCCCAGGGAATAGCCAGAATAGGACCACAGGTATGTATGTTAGGTATTGCTCCCTATTATTTATAAATATTAACAAAATTCATTCTTTGCAGCGATCAATAACGTACACAATTCCCTCAACAAACAGTATTGTTAATTCAATACTTACTTCGTATTTAACGATATCGTCTAACACTTTCATCGCTATTAGCAAATTCTAGCCCAATAAAAACCATGGTTGGGGACCGGAAATGGAACTAATGATATTTTTGCTGTGGCTGACAAGTGGGACTAGTTAAGTACTTTTCATACCAGGCGCCTCGGCTTTGAGGTTCGTAAATAAAAATTTTTTAGTTCGTTTTTTAACTATGTAAATTAGTTTTATTCGATTGATACCGTTTAATTTTATAGTAATAAATTCAATTTGTTGAAAATAATTTATTTTTAAGTGATAATTAAAAAAAAACAAAATATATTACAATGAAGTTATCTACAAAGCCAAGGCAATGCGTTCCACACTCGACTGCGAGATTTTAAAGTAGTACAAAGCGAAGTGCTTTCTCAACATAACCTACAAACCACATTTTTTGCACAAATATTTCATACTTAGATAGAATATCTCAGTTCTTGCTATAATTCACGTGTAAAAAAGACCTAAATAAAATATTTGATAGCAACCGAATGTTCAAAGCCAACGCCACCGGTATGAAAGGGTCTCAGCTTCGCATTTGTGGTAACTAAATATTTCGAGGCGAGGCGCCTGGTATGAAAAGTACTTCATAGAATTGTAGGTGCAGCAATGAACATGTCAAGATCCATAGTTTGTGATATTGTTCACAAAACGCTAGACACTAGAAAATGCTGGAACTTATTATATTATATAAATAAAATTAAATTAAATTATACAAAACTTATTTTGTTTACTTCACCGGTACAGAAACAAGAATTATAACGGCCATGTCAAAATTATAACACACCGGTGCTGTGATAATTTGGTTGCGTACAGTTTAACCTTAATTTATCATAAAGAAATTATTTCGCACAGAAATCGGACACGTCCTTAAAAATAAATTATTTTTCAACAAATTGAATTTATTCTAATAAAATTAAACATTGTAAATCAAATAAAACTAATTTACATAATTCAAAAATGAAATAAAGAATGCCTGGTATGAAAAGTACTTAACATATAGTTATTAGTCAGGGTTCACATTACAACGTAATATACTAATACTTTGTTGATATATACTTTACCGAAATATCAAAAAAGTATGTGATAAAATATTTAAATTTGAGTTCACATGACGATACTTTTTTGCTACATACTTTTATTCTACTAATGTAAACGTGGTATAAATTATGCAGTTATTAGAAGTAGTATTCAACTATTTCTCCGCTGAAACTTCTCAAATTGATTACTTATTTGCTGTGAGCTGTCACAATGTTTGGTTGTTTATACGAGTAAGTGCTGAAACCTTTCTAAATTATTATTTTTGACCATATTTGATTTTCTGCTTATGTGAAGACATATTTCGGATCAGAAGCTTTCGGTGCTTAACCTGAATTTTCTTTTCTTTTTTTTTATTCGAAATTTTAGAATTTATTCCGTTCTACTTAGGCATAAAATCAGATGGTTTTACAATAACGAATGTTAAGTTCTTTCAAATGAAATACATATATTACAAAAATCTAAATTAAATTTATGAAATACATTTTCTCTGCAAACCCTGCATACCAAAACAAAGTTGGTATCACTGAGTGATACCAAAGCACCTAGAATACAAGCCGTCAGTATCAAATTCGAACTTAATATAAGGGGGATAGAAAGGCACAAAAAAATGGATTTTTCATGCAAATCATATGGAAAGGTATATTTTTTTAATTTTGTTCTTCTTAAATGAAAAACCTTACAAAACTGAATTTTTATTTCTACGTTATCAAGAAGAATAAATGAATGAGTTGAAAATCAATTAATAAAATCTCGTTTATAGATATTTAACATTAGAACTACCGACCGATCAAAATGACCGGTTGTACATTTATTGAATTCAATTTTTTTAATTATTATGTTTTTTTTGTGGGAATCTGTGATGACTTTTAATATGACAACAAAGTAATTATGTTAAAATTCATCATAAACTTCCAAAAAAATATTAACATATAATAATTAAAAAAAATTGAATTCAATAAATATACAATTCGCCATTTTGACGGTTTGGTAGTTATAGCATTAATTAATCCGGCTGTTCACACGCAGTTAACACTGCAACACATCATTTCCTCGTTTCTTACCTCTTTCCCTATAAACTAACTGAAGGGGGAAAGTAGTTTATAGGCAAAGAGGTAAGAAACGAGGAAATGATGTGTTGCAACCAAAACCAACAAAAATGTTTATACAAGCCGTCTCGTTCGCGCCCTACACAGATTCTATCACAAAAAATGTACACTATATTTATTATGAATGTATCACCTATACTTATCTGTTTGGTGTATATATACTTTCTGATTTATTTGTATGCATCACTAATACGCCTTAATGTACTTTTTTATACCTTAAGTGTTTGTACTGTTTGGCTTGTATCAAAAACATCTATAATTCCAAGACGAAGTATACGAAATTTAAAGGGACAAAGTGACGACTGCCCATAGTGTTAGTTGTGTACATATAAGCCTTCAATAATAAAACTAACCAACACTAATCTAATTTGTTTTGGTTTTGTGTTATGAAATATGAAAAAAAAAAAAAAAAATACATAAGAAACAACAACAATATACATCACGGCAACGCCGTCTAATAATATCGTGTAAAAACAAATCCTATTTATGTGTATGTTTTGTGTTGGAAAATAATACCAATTACAATAACAACAATGGTCGTACATATTTTTTGACATAAGGAAAAAGATGTATAACCTAACCTAACCTATTTTTATAACACTCTAGACCAAAAATTGGCACATTTCATTGTGTTAAAAAATACGAATAAGCGTACATATTTTAATGCTTTACTACATGTTAAATATTAAAATATTAAGACACAATTCGATTTTTAATATTAAGACACCTTTTAAATTTAAATTATCTTAATAATTTTTTTATTAAATTCAAAAATGAATTCAAAAAGGTACAATATTTTTGTCAAGAGTGTACAAATAAAAAGTAAATATGTGTTTGTATGAAAATAAATGTAAAGTAATATGCGACGTTGCCGTCATCATTTAGTCACCAATACTACCTTCAGTAGTAATTACCAGCCAATGACAAAAAATAGTTTGTCTTGGAATTATAGATGTTTTTGCTTGTATAAACATTTTTGTTGGTTTTGGTTGCAGCAAAACCAACATTAATGTACTACAAGCTTGATTGTCACCAATATTATAAATTTATTTTGCGCTTATACATGAAAGTATTGGTGATCGACAGATTATATAAATGAGTGAGAAAAACATACAAATTGTAGATAAAACAAAACAAACAAATTGTGGAGGGAAAATTGGGTATGTTAATGAAAAAAACTAATTGGGATTGGTTAGTTGAGAGTATTTTATTCTATTTTCGCACCAACACTTTCAAGTATAAGGTATTAAGGACGTGTTCGAAGTTTGTTATAATTATTCCAGCTGTAATAATTATGACACTATTTTGTATGCAACCAAATTATTACAGCCACTACTGGTTGTAATTTTGACACTTCTGTAATAATATTCATAAACAAAAGTGCACAATAACAATAATTAAGCCGTATTACGTTAATATATTTCAAAAAAAAATTGTACAAATAAAACTTATTACAAAATTTGAAAGAGACAATTATTTCACTTCTGTCAAAATTATTACAAAAACAAAATTATTACAAACTTCGAACACGTCCTAAATGTAAGGGGTATCTGTGTGCTTCATCACGGAATCAGGCTTGTAGTATTACATTAGGGTTGGTTTTGGTTGCAGTGTTAACTGCGTGTGAACAGCCGGAATGTTTTACTAAAACCCCTTTATTTACAAAGCCATCTTTACCTCATGACGTGTCACATTTCGTTCATGTTTTTTTTTATAATAAAAAAATGTCGATAATAGCAAAGAGTTTAAACTAAAGAGGAGAAACAAACTTTTTTCTTTCATGTAAAGAAACCATTTAGCTTTTATTATTGTTAAATAGTGGTTGTGCGTAGATTGTTTATTACTAGTCTATTCTATTTTAAAGATTTGAGCAATACTGCCGTGCTAAACATGTTTTACTGATCTGCAAATCGCATTTCGAGGAAATTGATGTTAAAGTTTTTCGATATAATTGGTGGAATAGCTTGCTTAAGAGCGGATTCAATTTACTTTCAAAGACTTCAAATTATGCATTAGATCATAAATAATATGTTTCTCGAGAAAATAACAATAAATTACACATAATTAATTAATAATTTGTAGAATTAGTCTTTTACTTTAAATAGGCTTTATAAATAATCGATTGGTACTAAACAAAAATAACTTAAGTGCAATTAAGTCATTTATATCACAAAAGAAAAACTAAAATCCTGGGTGAATAAGAAGAATATATAGTACCTTATCTGCCATTTAAGGTATTTATATTTAGTTTATCGTTACATTTATTTTCAAAATAAACTATAGAATACAACTTTAAATGCTACCAAAGTTGTGTTTACTACAAAGAGAAGTTGAAATCGTTTATTATTTATAAAAAATATATACCTTATCTAAAATTTATGATGATATGATTGATGATACGATTTGCAAATAGGATTTGGTAAAACTTTTGTAACAAAAGACTAGTTTAATTGCTATGTTATATTTATTTGTAACAAAATAAAAAACAACTATTGAAATCATAAAATTATTTATAAGATCGTTTTTTAAATAGCTTAAAAATCTAGTATGTAGTTTAAATTAATTCAAAACATTTCTTTTTTATAAAAATAAATTCAAAACATGTCAGTCAACTGAAAAATTACAAAAATTCAATCAAATTGAATTAAAAATTAATATTTTTTATCACAAGAATACAATTCAAGACTTATAATAATTGACGATCCATTAAAACAATTTAATCTCTACCGATTGCCGGAGGATCCGAAATTGGTAAATTCATTAAGTGGTTCATTTGTAGTACAGAATAACATTACATTAAGATAAGTTAAAAGTCCTTGTATATAAGTTATTATTGATTTAATTCACGTATAGAAAATTTCAAATAAGTCAATTTTGCTATTGAAAATGAAAATTCTTAAATTGCCATACATGCAATTTCAATTATGAAAATAAGCAAAAGTAACTTAACTTACATATTTGAAAGAAAAGGACCTTATTTGTGCCATAGATAAGGCGTACATGTTTAATATCAAGTAGTTAAGTCGGTGTTACTTCAAATTTGCTATTTTTTTCGATTAGAGCGAAATTTATTTTGTTTAATAATGCATTTATTAAAGTAGATTTAATTATATTTATTTATGTAAAATATAAAGGATATTAATACCTTTTAATTGGCATCAATAACTCAATTTCGCCAAAAATGTCTTGTTTAGCACGGCAGAATAGTAAGTAAGATCTTACGTCATTGATTTCGTTTTTATAATTTTATACTGTATTTTTCATGTGAAAGCAATACAAAGAAAAAGTAAATTTGTATAATTTTATTTTAATTATATTAATCAAATTGCTAAATTTAAGTTATTGGTACGAATATTTTTCATTGTTAAAATTTTAATCAAAAATGTTCAATTTTACAATGTTGTTTCAATCATAAAATGTATCCCCATTAAATTAAGCTTCTTTTAAAATTGATCTGATACTTATGGCTTGTATATCTAGGAGCTTTGGTGATACTAACTTTATTTTCAATCAGTGTTAGCTATCAAAATAAGCTTTAATGTCATTGAAGTTGTGTCAGTGTTTCTTTTATGCACGTTGCGTTGCGAGTTCGGATAATTAAATTGTTTATAGTCTGTAAAAGTAATTTAATTTAACATTTAATTATTTATGATACCTTTACCTAAAGTTTGAAAATCCCAAAAAGATCTTGCCGGTATTTGGAAAGATATACTGAAGAGTATGAATTTATAAAGAAAGGAAAAACAAACATCGAAGTATATTGTTCACATGAATTTCGGACATTAAAAAGCATATGATATGAAGCATATGACGATCATCCAGCAATTGTAATAATTTAATACCCCTATTCCCTTGGTCGTGTCACTTCATTCGACGTGTAATTGTCGCGTCACTTCAATTTTAAATTGGTATTCTCTTAGTCGATCGAAGTGATAATATAAGAGAATGCGACGTAAAAGAATGTTCGTCACTTCAAACGACGATTGTCGCATCGATCGACTAAGAGAATACCAAAATTTGATTGTCGGTACAAGTGACAAGTGACACGACTAAGGGAATAGGGGTGTAAGATCTTTTTTCTGAACCCACAAAGCGTCGAGAACGAAAAAATTATTACAAGTGAATTGTGTTTTACTTATCATACCATTAAATACCACCAATCGTTTATGTCCAACACCTGTGCCAATAAATTATTTCCATTGTTATTTAGTAAGGCAACAAAAATGATAATACATTTAGATACATAGGTTTTGTGGTAACGTTAGTTTTGAAGGACGAGAAAAAATGGGCAAAAATACCGTATTTACAAAATAAAAATTACAACTCTCTCTTCTGTATCGCACTCCAAAACTAGATGGTGGTCGCTAATGCCAGTCGTTGATTGAAGCTTTTCAAAGCACTCAAATCATTTTTCTTGTCAGAGAAAAAATCGCCTAAGGCTATGTTGAATTTCTTTCAAAATCCATTGAGTGGAGCATTTTTCTTGCTTATACACAGTCAATCTACATCATTAAACTTCCAAATAATGCAAATTGAAGAAAAAAAACAATCTATTATTGAAGCACTAGATATTTTGAAAGATATTCTTAAAGTAGCATCCACAAAGTGAGATGTTCTAACCATGCCATATGAAAATAATGATGGTCAGAACATCTCACCACTTTTAAAATTGAAACCAACATGATCTCACAATCCCTTATTTTTAACCAGCTAACAAAGGTCCAACCTGTTCCAATTGTTGAAGCAGAAATAAATAATATTTTGGAATGGGAGAACAAAATAGCTTCTGATAAATGGATTTTCAAAAATGTCTAAATAATTTCCTGAAAAATATATTGATATATTTCGTGTGTGTGTGTGTGTGTGTGTGTGTGTGTGTGTGTGTGTGTGTGTGTGTGTGTGTCTGTGTTTTTTTTTTTATTTTTTTTTTAAGGAAGGTGGAAATCCATTATGGACGATGTAGGGGATGACGTAGCTATCCACCACAACGGTGTGAGACTCCTACTCACTAAAACCACCTCCTGCATCCTTTCCCTCCGGAACGACCGCTAGGTATTACTTCGAAAGGGAAGGCGTCTGTACTAACTGTACGATCACATCTCCCACGCAACTGAAGGATGCGAGTTACCTTGCTTGGCGACGTTGGCGTTCCAAACGTCGCAACTCCTTAGTCGTTGTTGTTGCAAAATTTGCTACAGCACTCCATCCTTCTGGGGACGAAAGCATCACTTCAACTATGTTCTCTGGGGTAATATCAAATTGATCGATTGCTCCAGCAAGCACTTCTCTATTTCGCTGGAACCGTGCGCATACAAAAAACACGTGTTCAGCATCTTCTGCGAAATCTCTGCAGGATGAATCATCATGCCCAAAACGGTTAAGGTATAATCGAAAGCATCCGTGACCTGTTATGAGCTGTGTTAGGTAAAAATCCTCGCCATGCTTACGATTTATCCACGGGCCTATCTCAGAAATTAGTCGTCGAGTCCAATGGCCCTTCTGCGAACGGTTCCAACGCTGTTGCCAATCGATAAGAATATCCCACCTGTACATACTTGTGTTGTTCGCTCGCACCATTGGTCTATCCGGTGTTCCTCCATGGCTATTATTGTATAACTTTTGATCGTGTGTGTGTGTGTGTGTGTGTGTGTGTGTGTGTGTGTGTGTGTGTGTGTGTGTGTGTGTGTGTGTGTGTGTGTGTGTGTGTGTGTGTGTGTGTGTGTGTGTGTGTGTCTGTGTGGTGTGTGTGTGTGTGTGTGTGTGTCTGTGTGTGTGTGTGTGTGTCTGTGTGTGTGTGTGTGTGTGTGTGTGTGTGTGTGTGTGTGTGTGTGTGTGTGTATGTGTGTGTGTGTGTGTGTGTGTGTGTGTGTGTGTGTGTGTGTGTGTGTGTGTATGTGTGTGTGTGTGTTTTTTTTTTTTTTTCTTTGTGGAGGGGGGAATCTTCAAAAGACCTTACATTTGAACCATTCACGAACATGTAAAAGTGTCGGATTTTTACCGACTAAATCCTAACCCCCAATTTCTCGCGCCCCCTTGCGGGACCACGGCTAAGTATTACTTCACAGGGGAGTTGACAGGCTAAAAGCCCCTCATTGCATGCTTCTAAGCCGTTCCAATCTTCGCAGTTCTTTCATTATACTCCCTGCCATGGTACACACAGCGTTCCACTTCATTTGTGACTCCACCATGTGCCCAACCACATTCTCAGGTGTTGGTATTTCGCCAAATACTCTCCTCACTAGGTTCCTCTCAGAGAAGAAACGCTCACATTTGAAGAAGACGTGCTCTGCATCTTCCGGAACATTTTCTAAGCAGCTGGTGCAGAAGGGTTCGCTTTCGTGCCCAAATCTGTGCAGGTATACTCGAAAGCATCCGTGTCCACTGAACATTTGTGTTAAGTAACAATCAACATCACCGTGCTTCCTTTCCACCCATAATGCAATATTTGGTATTAGGCGATGTGTCCATCGTCCATTCAGTGCGCTGTCCCAGCGGTTTTGCCATTCTCTCAGACTATGTTGCCTCACGATTTTATGTTTTTCAGCGGCTGGCATTTCACTGTATTGGCTCCCGCTGTATCGTACCGCTTCACAGGCCAGTAGGTCGATCGGAACCATACCTGCAATCACCAATGCTGCGTTCCCCGACACTGTTCTAAAGGCGCTGCAGACTCTTAGTGCGCAAAGTCGATACACTGATTCCATGGCACGGCTGTAGGCTTTTACCCTCATTGCGTCAGCCCAAATAGGTGCTCCATATAATAAAATGGATTTTACAACTCCAGCTAGTAACTTCGTACGGCTTTGTCTCGGGCCTCCTGCATTTAGCATTATCCTACTAATGGCGATGGTTGCTTTTGCAGCCTTCTCACTCGCGTAACAAAGATGTTCCTTAAACGTCAACCTCGCATCAATTATGACACCTAGGTATTTTATCGATGGTTTGGGTACAATCGTATACCCGCCTACATTTAAGGTCACCACTTCAGTTTGTTTCCTGCTACTTATTAGCGCTGCCTCTGTCTTTTGGTGAGCTAGGGTTAGACCAACTGACGTTAGCCAACTTTGGATGATTCCAACAGCCCTGCTAGTGTTCTCTACTACTTCCTCAAGCTGCTTTGCTACAATAAGGACCGCAAAATCATCTGCGAATCCCACTATTTTCACTCCTTCTGGGAAGCACAATCGGAGAACTCCATCATACATGATGTTCCAGAGTTTTGGGCCAAGCACTGAACCCTGCGGGACCCCACCTGTCACCTCGTAATGTTTTGTACCCTCATCGGTTTCATAACGCAAAATTCTATTACTGAAGTAATCAGCAATAATTTCTGTGAGGTATAGTGGAACTTCAAAATCTCTTAGAGCACCAAGTATTTTGCTATAGTTTGCAGAGTTAAAAGCATTCTTGATGTCTAATGCAACAATCAAGCAATACTTTTTGGCCCCATCTTTCCAGCGTTTTCCCTCAATGGCATCCTGAGCTACTTCTTTCACCACTCGGATGGCGTCAATCGTCGAGCGCGCTTTTCTAAACCCATATTGGTGTGGGGAGAGTCCACCTGCAGCACTTATTTCTAGTTCCAGCCGATTGCAGATTATCCGCTCTAGCATTTTCCCTGCAGTATCCAGCATGCAAAGAGGGCGGTATGCAGATGGATCATCCGGAGGCTTGTTTCCCTTAGGCAAGAGTACAAGTCTTTGCACCTTCCACTGATCTGGGAAAACTCCTTCTAGCAGACACGTGTTGTACAGCTCCACAAATGTCTGTAGGTGTTGTCTAACTGCCACCTTAAAGACAAGATTTGGGATATTGTCTGGACCCGGTGCCTTATTATCTCCGATGTTCGCTATGGCCTCGATTATCTCCTCTTCTGATACCGGCGGAGGTGGGTGGCGTTCCGCAATTTCGTACGTGGGGCGTCCTGCGTTTATTTGCATCGGGAAGAGAGTGTTAACTATATTTTTAGTAGCTCGGGGCAAGTTGGTTGGCTACAGCTCCTCATCTTCTTCATAACCAGCTTATATGCTGTACCCCAGGGATTGTTGTCGACATCCTTGCATAATTCCAGAAAGCATAAGCGCTTGCTTTTAATTATTTCCTTCTTAAGTTCTTTACGCTTGTTTGTGTATATACGTTGCCGATCTGCGTATGTTTCTCTGCCTCTAGCTCGATGATACTTTCTCTTTGCTCGGTTACACTCGTTGCTCGGTTACACTCTGAAGGCTCTTCTATACATGGATATATCGCAGGCATCCTTGATACGCCCCATAAGCTGGGTTGCTCTGACTGATGCTGACCCAGATGTTTTTACGTCTTCCAGTGCTGCTACAAAAAGCTCTTTATCAAAGGTGGTTGTCTTCCAACCCATCCTTTTGTTTTTCAACTGCTTTTTCCGTCGTTTATCCGCCGCCGTGGTAGTCTCATATACTATGGCCAGATGATCGCTGTGCGTGTATCGATCACTGACCGCACATGATGCCATACGAGCTATGCTACTGCTCATAAAGGTAAGGTCTATAATTGAGCCGATACCACCTCTACCATAAGTTTGTTGTGAGCCTGTGTTCATTAGTGATAACTCCAATGAGGCCAGTGCTTCGAGGAATGCTGTACCTTTAGGGTTAGTTCTGGGACAGCCCCATTCAATTGCCCAAGCGTTAAAATCACCCGCAATGACGACCTGAATCCTTCTTCTGGCATCGTCCGCAATCTTATCCAGGATTATACCGTATTCTATCATACCAGTGCTAGGGGTATATAGCAACTGTATATATGTATCCCGCATATTTCAGCTCGTACAAATCCGGTTTCGGTTTGAATAGCTCTTAGGTGCAGCGGTGGTCTACCGCAGGTCCATATAGCCGCTTTACCAGAAGCATCTTTAGCCCACACGCTAGGGTGCATATCCTGATACGGCTCACTTAGAATTGCCACATCTATTTCCAGCTCACGGACTGTCTGCATTAGTAGCTCTTGGGCTGTCTTACAGTGGTTTAGGTTGAGTTGTAGAAATTTCATTTACGCGTAATATATCTCAGCGCCTTCTGAAACGATGGACACTTGCTATTACCAGCAGCGTGTTTCGAATCGTTTTCCTTGTTTTTCTGGCAGAGTAGACACGTCGGTTCCTTTTTGCAAGTCTTGGCGATATGACCCTGTTCTCCACATCTCTAGCAGTTTTTCGAGTAATCCTCTTCATTCCGACACTTACTCGCCATATGTCCAAAATCCATGCACTTGAAACATCTTATTGGCTTCAGCTTTGTGCGTATGCGGCAGGAGACCCAATCTATACGGGTTTTGCCAATCGCTAGAAGCTTGTTAGCTACTTCCACAGGCAGGCTAAGTGTTGCTATCTGCGTTCCTCCATACGCTGCTCTCAGGGACCGGATTTGCATCTTTTGCAGGTTGAGCGTACCAACCTGAGCATTTAGTGCCTCGCACACTTCTTCCGCTGTGGTTATCTCGTCCATATCCCTTATTTCGATTAACGTCTCATGAGTTAGAGCTCGAACCTTGGCTGCTTCCCCTAGCACCTTCTCAGTCTCTTCCCAAAACCGCTGTGTGTTCGGGTCTCCTGGTTTCCCTAATACAAACAGCAAGTCACCATTTACCGTCTTCCGAATTCCTTGGACGTGTTTACCTATATCTTTAAGCTGCGGGTCATTCCTTACTGGGCCTTGGTCCATTGTAATTCTTGTGGTTGCCCTCCTTGTTCATTGAGACATCTGCCTTACGCTGCCTTGGTGTCTGTCCACTCTGATCTCCATTGTTCTCTCTGGTAGTTGGGTTGTTCCTCTTCGTGATAGTACTCGTCCCACTTTCAGGTTGGCCTTCTTTGCCATTTTTCGTTTTTTTTGAAGATGGGTAGTTTTCCACCTGTTCTTCAGACGCTATCCTTATTCGCTTGTTACTTCCGGCTTCAAGTGGAGTTATCTCAGCCTGAGTTTGTGTGGCCCTCATAACTTTTTCCGCGCCACTATTCGGCTTAGTTGGCTTTTGCCTCTTCTTCGCCGCTTCGTCATACAGCTTCTTAATCTCTCGCAACTGTTCCTTTATGGCGTGGTGTACATTGTTTCTGCCTTTAACGTACTCGATAAGTGCCTGAATTTTCTCCCCAAGGATGATAAATTTGCCATCTGCTTCTCCAGTTGTGGGTCCTCCCACAATCTGGGTTTGTGTTCCATCTAATGTCGTATCAAGTTCCAACATCAACGAATTGATCGCACGATTGATGGATCGTGAGCTGAGCACACTGGTTTTGCGGGAAGTACTGGAAGACCTAGAAGGTGGTGAGCGCATAGTCATCCCAAAGGGTAAAGTACATTCGGAAGATCCTTCATCATTTCGCCCAATCTGTCTGTTAGATGGAGCGGGGAAATTACTTGAAAGGCTGCTCGGTAATCGGCTAGAAGAAGCTATCGTATCATCTGGAGGCCTTGCCCATAACCAATATGGGTTCCGCAAAGCGCGCTCAACTATTGGTGCTATTCAGCTCGTTACCAGGCTGGAAGACGCCATCAGCGGCAGCAGATGGAAAGGAGGCCGTAAAAAATACTGCGCTATTGTTACGCTAGATATTAAAAATGCGTTTAATACAGCAAAATGGGAACATATTATGAACGCCCTCAATATCAGGAATGTGCCTTGTTACATCAAGCGAGTAATCTCAATATATTTTAAAAACCGCACTTTGCAGTACCGCACGAATGAAGGGTGCAAGGAGTACACAGTTACATACGGGGTCCCCCAGGGATCTGTACTCGGTCCAATGCTTTGGAATATTATGTATGACGATGTGTTCACACTCCAGGTCCCCGAGGAGGCGACGGTAGTTGGAGGAACACCGGATAGACCAATGGTGCGAGCGAACAACACAAGTATGTACAGGGGGGATATTCTTATCGATTGGCAACAGCGTTGGAACCGTTCGGAGAAGGGGCATTGGACTCGACGACTAATTCCTGAGATAGGCCCGTGGATAAATCGTAAGCATGGCGAGGTTGATTTTTACCTAACACAGCTCATAACAGGTCACGGATGCTTTCGATCATACCTTAACCGTTTTGGGCATGATGATTCACCGTATTGTCCATCCTGCAGAGATTCCGCAGAAGATGCTGAACACGTGTTTTTTGTATGCGCACGGTTCCAGGGAAATAGAGAAGTGCTTGCTGGAGCAATCGATCAATTTGATATTACCCCAGAGAACATAGTTGAAGTGATGCTATCGTCCCCAGTCTGGCTTCAATTCGTGTATAGTCTGCCATAGGAGGTCCTGGGCAGCCTCACAGTGATTTAAGTTTAGCTGGAGTAGCTTCACCTTCTACGGTTGTTTCCTATCACCCTCCGCCGTGCTGGACAATTACCCCTACCGGTGATGTGAGTACCGATAGCTAGTCTAAAATACTACTCGTGGACCAAAACTTGCAAGAAGCGTCTCCTCATGTAAGAGGCGGCTGAATTTTTACCTGGCAGTAGGTATAAAATGCTAGGGGAAGGACACCCTAATTAAATAACCACAATGTCTCGTGAAGAAGGGAAAATTTTTACTTTGCAGGGAGTCGGAAACCCAGTACCGGCGGAATTGTTTAGTGAGCAAGCGGGCTCAACACCGTCGAGATCCAGCGACCGCAATGCCTCAGCAGTTGGGAACTTGGCTGTTGTTGCAGATAGAACTACAAGTTTTACTACCACCCCAGTGGGCTAGTGTCGTAGGCTACTACGATCGCCTAAGTCCAGTTCAATAACTCACGGGCACACAAGGACTAGTTCAACATCGGATATCAATGATTCGGATGCTCTTCAGCTGGGAAGAAAGATCGACCCAATGGAGCGCATGGGTAGGCATATCGAGGAACTGGCAGAGTTCATAAAGGGAAAAAGCAACGTCCACCACGAAATAAGGAGGATCGTTGGTCTTTTAAAATCCACATTCCGGCAAACAACTCTCAGAGCAAGGGGCGGTGTTGACGTCGATGTGCAAACAGAGGACGCCGTCCAAGACGAAACGGCTAGAGAATTGAGCCAGGGTACCCCAGGCAGTAAGAAGAAGAGGCAATTAAATTGTCTTTCACCACTTGATACCGCTGATAGCCCTCATAGAACGGGAAAGAAGGTAAGGAAAATGCAGATTGCAAAGCCCGTGGAAGACCAAGAGAGCCGAAGCATGGTTGCATCTTCGGCACTGGGCACAAACAAAAGATCTGAAGAGATTTGTGGGAAGCAAGTAACAAATGAGTGGCACGTTGTAAGGAGGAAACCAAGGAAGCGCCACGAAAGACCTTTGAGACCCGCCGCACTGATGATCAAAACCACTAGTCCAGCTTCGTTCGCGGAGGTTTTGAAAGGCATAAAAATAGATCCTGCCTTGGAGAGTGTCGGAAATAGTGTGGCCCGTGTCCATAAAACCGAGAAGGAAAATTGCTGAAAATGCAGAAGTCGGCGTGCGGTAGTGCCAACCTTGATATGATGCGCGGTAAAATTGAGAGGTACCTTGACGGTAAACTAGAGGTTGCGACTCTTGCCGATCCCGAGGAGACTACACTGGAGATATGGGATATTGACGAGGTAACTACAAAGGGAGAAGTCTTTAACGCAATAGCTATGGACTTCGATGACGGGAAAATCCTCGATGAGAATATCGTCACTAGTCGCGCACAGAGGTTCGCAGATATCGGTTGTCAAAATACCAACGGCTATAGCTCGAAAAATGGCTGATGTTGGCAGAATCCGTATAGGCTGGGTAAGGTGACGTATACGTGAAGTAGTTAGCCCAGTGAAATGCTTTAAATGCTGGAAGCCTGGTCACAGATCGGCCACCTGAAGTCGACCTATCAAACCTTTGCTTTAGGTGCTGCAGAGCCGGCCACAAGGCAAAAGATTGTGAACGGGAACCGCAGTGTGCATTCTGCCGTACAGGAAATGTGTGTGTTTTTTTTTTTTTTTTTTTGTTTTGTTTAGATTAACGAGGTACAGGGGGGAACCTTCAAAAGGTACTTGTAACAAACTGAGTAGCATCGCCGGGGACCAAGATGAACCTGGTTTCGTAATAGTGCCGTTTGTTACTGAATATTTTCTTTTAATCCATTTAGAGCTTTGACGTGGTCATAATTTTGCCGGCTAAGGCTCAGGGAGTGGGGTGGGGTTTGCCAAAGATAAATAGATTCTAGTGGACCACGTAGGTAGGACTAAAAAAAACGAGAAAAAAAATAGAAACGCATATAGGACGGGATGTACGGATCGAATACAGATCAACCTACCAAGACAGACTGCTCGCCACTTACCTAATCATCCTCACAATAGGGCTATCAGCCTCTCATCCTGAAAATGAACAATCCGGAAATTCGAACGAAACGAGAAAATAAAGTAACTGTTAAACAAAATTGAAGATTAGTTAATAAGACAATAAGTTTATTATGCATTTGAATGAGAAAACAATTCAAGAAAAATGTGAATAATCAATTTCATTGCAAATTTTCTAAGCCTACCCATGACGTCATTAACCCACTAATTTACTTAATAAATAATAATTTACAATATAGGAAAAGTTTCAATATGTCTAACTTATTTTCATGAATAATTAAATTATGTATGTAGAAAAAAAAAAAATAATGAAGCTAAATAGAAAAAATTTTATAAATTAAATAAGAAAACAAATAACTCTTAACTTAGATTAAATAGCCGTGTTTTCCCACGTTGAGTGATGCTGCCATTTTGTAGATTTTTACGTAAGGTATTAATACATACGTATAAGAATTTTCCAGTTTTTTTTTTTTACACGTTTAGATTATCACTTATAGTCACTATAATAATAATAATTTTAGTTTTAGTTTAGTTTTATGCAACACATAAGCTTAGTTTACTTAAATTGTTCACTTAGAATTCCACACTAAGCTTTTCGAAAATTTATTTAATTACGTGTGGTCACCTTATTTATAATATGCTAGGAATTAATTTCTTGTTTGTAAATGTTTTTGTCCATGTTGTTCCTTGCATTACAGTTTCTATTACTAAAGATACATGTTAAACCGAAAGTGATCTGACTGAAAACGTCTGAGTTAAATTCAACATGTAAACGGCGACTTGACTGAAAGTGTTCTGAAAGTAGTCTGAGTTCGGTCAACTTAAATTTGGTTGGTTGAGTCAGTTTGTATATTGAGTTAAACATGTAAACTTTAGTTTAGTTGAACTGACAGATTTTTTCATACTGTTAAAAGGGCAAAATGTTTTTATACATTTTCCAAGTGGTTTTTAAATTATTTTAAATAATTTTTTAATAATTTTAGAACAAAGTGACATTTGAACTGTCAGCTCAGATCAAATAAAAAAGTCCCATGTAAACACCAACCCAAATTTTCAGTCAGATCACGTTCAGATAAAACTCAGTCAGACCACTTTCGGTTTAACATGTATCTTTAGTATATGTTTAAATTTTGTTTTTCTATTTTCACAAGCGACCACACTTACACTTTTTAAGAACGTTCAGTTTATTTAATTTCACACTAACTTTCACCAACTGGGATTATGATTAGAACGTAGAAATTATTTTATTAGATTAATATGTGAATCACTATTAATGTCTTAGGATTACTGTTATTTTAGAACTTAGGTTTATGTTGAGTTTTACATATATAGTTTATGGTATTATTAGAACTTTCATTAACAAACAATAAAAAAAAAATAGAATTATACTTAATTAAGCAAACTATGTATAATTTCCTTAAATTAATTACACTACGTTATATTAAATATTACACTACGTTATATTAAATATTACACTAACAATAATGTGGTTCATTCACACTTTTAATGTTTTTTTTGTTGATCAACGGGATTTAATTTATTGAAATTCCCGTACCCGTAATTAATTATAACCAAAAACCAAGTTAAATTAAATTGTTTGTGTTATTAACTACTAATCTTATATTATTAATTAAATTTATAGTATAAACTACTTTCACGAATAATATCAATGAATATTTTAATAAAAAAAATGTTTGTTTTATTAAACATTAATATTCACGCTTAGAACTATTTTTAAGTCTCACGAGTTTATTTTCAGCATAAAAAACTGATGTATCGACCGATCACCATTAAAAATACTTAAGTAATCACTTAATAAAATACGTACATCAACTCTCGCGAACATCCAAATTTTTCGGTTTCTATCTCAGACAAATACAATGGGCTCTCCCACTCCAACATTTGAAACGGGATGATCCAGTTGCCCTAACAAAAAAATAAATCTTTCCCGCGATTATTAATTCTTTTCTCACAATTTTAATCCATTACGTCATCATGCAAATAATAAACAATATTGAGCGTCAGGGGTATTGAACCTTTTAATCTATGGAACGACGAACGATGGTCTGTCGTTACATACTCGCCTGGGTAAACCTTCTACCTGTCAGACGAGTTATGTGGGATTTTTACCGCACTAAACCCTAACCTGCACCTCTAACCCTGCTCCTGGAACGGTGGTTCCCCGGCGGCACGCTTTGTAAATACTACTTCGCCGGGGCGTTCTTATTTGATGTTACTTCTGTCCGATGTTGTTGATGTTGTTACAACTAATCCTCGTACGTGGTGCGAAGATCCTTGATGATGGATTCCGCGTACTCTGCAATCCATGCCTCTGCGTTCCATGCCGATTGGTTCATCAGCATGCACCCCACTATGTTTTCTGGACTGATGGAATGGTCCAGATTCCTCTCTTGTTCCGCCCGTGTCCCCTCGTAGAAGGGGCATTGGAAGAACACGTGTTCCGCATCCTTCGTCGCATCGCGGTAATGATGACAATTTGGGGAGTCACTTCTCTTGAATCTGTGCAGGTATGCCCGAAAGCATCCATGTCCAGTCAAGAGTTGGGTGATGTAGTACCCGACTTCCCCATGCAGGCGATTGACCCGATTGACCCCAGCGCGCCCTGAACTGCCGCTGCCTTCCTGCTCACGCTGGAGATATGCTCCTTGTAGTTGAGCATCGCATCCAAGACCACTCCTAGATACCGGATGTGGGGTTGCGACTGGATGTCGTGGTCGCCTACCCTGATGGTGATGGTCTCCATTTTCTTCCGGCTACTCACAAGGAGTGCTTCAGTCTTATGTTCCGCCAAAGACAGGTCTGCCGTACGCATCCACTGTCTTATCCTCGTGATGGTGGTGGAGAATGCAGCTTCCAGCTCCTCCAGGTGTTTCGCCACAAGGACAACCGCCACGTCGTCCGCGAAAGCCACGAGTGTTGTGTTCGCCGGTAATTCAAGGTGGAGTAGCCGTCGTACATAACGTTCCACAAGAGTGGCCCCAGGACAGAGCCCTGAGGTACCCATCCCGTGACCCTATGCACCGCTGGTCCCTGCTCCGTCTCATAGTGCAAAAGTCGATCGCTGAAGTATGATCTGACCATCCTTCGTAGGAAATAGGGCACACCCATGTTCTCAAGTGCCTCCAAGACTCGTACCCAACGGGCCGAGTTGAACGCGTTCTTGATGTCCAGAGTAACGATGAGGCAATACTTTTTGGAACCGCCTTTCCACCTCTTTCCTGAGATGGCTTCCTTTGCGATGTTCGTGACGAGTTCCAGTGCGTCGATGGTCGATCTCTCCTTCCTGAATCCGAATTGGAATTCAGAGAGTTGAGGATCAATGTATTGCTCCAATCCAGGAAATGTGTGTGTGTGTGTGTGTGTGTGTGTGTGTGTGTGTGTGTGTGTGTGTGTGTGTGTGTGTGTGTGTGTGTGTGTGTGTGTGTGTGTGTGTGTGTGTGTATGTGTGTGTGTGAACTTTTATTTTCGCTACCCGGACATAATTCCGGACGGATGAACAGAGCAGCTTTTACCAGAAACAGTAGAACCTATTTTACAGTGCTTAATAAATTTAGATCAAGACTGCAGCGAAATGTACCAATATATTTCAAAAAATAAAGATATTTTAAAAGCTGCTAAAATTAGCAATAAGTACTGACTTTGTACATTGCTAAGCTTAGTAAATCATGATTTACTAATAATATTTAATATTATATTTTTATAATTTAATATTTTAATTATTACATGTGATCTTAGCTTAAATGAATTTTTATATAAAGTTAATAAAATGAATGTGAATTTTTGTGTTAAGTTTGTTTTTAAAATAATAAATTAATTAAAATTAAACAAAAAAGTTTCTTTTGTGCTGTCCCGATTTGAGTTTTTAAAATTCTGGCAAGCCTACGTTTATTGATTATAGAATTAGAAGAATTAAAATTTGAAAGAGGCGGATACATAAAAAAAATTATGGTTGGTCTTTCTTTCTGTAAACAAACCATTTTGTTTTGATTTTTTCTAAAAAGTGGTTGTGCGTAATTTCCTGAAAATTAAAATTTACCAAATAAACTAATTAAAAAATTATATACGAGCAAATAATAACAAATATTATGTTTTAAAAACTAATAAAAAAATTATGAAAAATGAAGTATTTCGGTTTGCCTAGGTTTTTTTTAGACAGTAAACTGTGGGTTTATTTCCTTATCCGTACGCTGGAAAGCGGTTCATTATTTTTCCTTGTCGGCTTCGGTCGTTTTCTCTTGAAAAAAACAAGGACAATTTTTACGCTACATTGATGGTGGAAAAAATATGCCCTGTGTTTTACTTTTCATTAATTGAGAGCAAGTGTTTTAGATATATTAACCATGTTAGCTGACATAGCAAGGCGAAGACAACTCGAGCTAAGATAGTTTGCATCGCTCAAAACAAAAAACATAGCTCGCATGGTTTAGCTCAAGTGTGCAACGTTCCATTAAAACTCTTTATTTACAACCAAAAGCTATGTACTATAGCCTACATCGCTATGCACAAGCTATGCACATAGCAAATAGCTGAAATGTGCAACGGGCCTAATCGTTGTTTTCTTGTATTTTGCCGGAATGTGAGCGAGAAACATGATTAAATAAATAGATTTCTCAGCGAAGGTTTTGATTCTCGTCATATTGTCATTGATGCGCAAGTGCCAATCTATATACCGTTCTCTTCCTCTTACTGTACTACATGGGCTGAAAAATTGTTTGTATTGATAATAATACTCAAATATTTTGAAAATGTTTTTCTTTAATCTTCAATATTCTCATTTTAACTCAATACATGTCATCCAACGATTTTGCAACATTTTAATACCTGTCTTGTAAAAAGATTTTTCAAACACTTCAAAACATGACGTTGGTGTCGGGTGTTACTTCATCATTCTACGGAAGTCTTTCTCCGTGAAGTCATTATTTTCATTTTTGCAACACAAAATAGTCGCTAGGTGCCAAATCTGGAGGGTATGCTCGGATTTCGCCTTGAATGTATCGTTCAACTTGTCCTATAACGCACTATAATACTCGCCAGTGGTTGGTTCCTTATGTCTCCCAAAAATAGTGGTCATAGCTTTCTAGCTGATTGTAGTGTTTTTGGTTGCTTTGTTCTGCTTTGATCTGGTTCCAACCGCTGTGCAGACTCTAGTGTTTAGTGATGAATACATGTTTGATCAACTGTTATTAATGGTTTCTGTTGCTATTTTGACATTTTTTATATTTATATAATCAAAATTTAACTTTAAATCGAATTAAATAAAAAAAAAATGACCCACAATTTATTATTCATCAAAATACATCTTCGAATTCTCTAAATATTGAATTTTATTAACGTTTTGTATGGGCAAAGTGATTTCAGTAAATTGTTTACCAATATAACAAACATACATTGTATTACTATAGTATTTTTCCGAGTCTAGTAAATATAACACTTGCAAGGGTAACTTACAAGTTTTTTCGTTGTATAATTGGCGGGACACAAGCCAATAAGTATTGTTAATGACGACTTTTGTTGTAAAATGTCTTATGCTTGTGCAATGTTTCCCGCGAATGGAAATGTAATGGACTGTATATTTCTTCACTATTAGAAATCTTATTCAACCAAAAAAAAAAACAGAAGATTTCTTTTAAATTCTTTTAATCTAAGTATAATATTTTAACTTTAATTTTTATGCAGACACTTTGGCTTATAAATTCACAATGCCGTATAATATTCTAAAACTATCAATTGTAATATTTGGTTTACATAGTTTTATACAATGTTATGGAAAGAGCGGTTCATTTAAATTAATTATAACAAAAAATGTCTTAATTATAACAGATCAGTAATGATCGCACTCTCTGTGGTACTTAATTAATTGGTATAATCTATTACAATCATTTCTATTGTTATTAATTTGACAGAACAATTATTGCAGTGTTTGTTATTTACAAAATAAAAATAAACAAAAAGAAATTCAAAATAATTAAATGTATCTTAAGAATTGAAGGATAATAAAATGGTAAGTATAAAATAAACTACAGTATTAATAACTATATTTCTCTTTTAGGTAAGATAAATCCAGGCATGCTGATGTATTTAATTTTAAGAATAAACTTGCTGGAACATGGTTGTTTTATTTTAAGCTTTTGCTGTGCTGGAAGTAGATGGTTGTGAACATTCCGCCGGGGTTGAACCGTCGGGTTCAATAGGAAGTCGCACAAGTTTAGATATTGGTCGCTTCAGTTCGGTAGTTTTGGTCTTTACAGTGACAACTCGGATGAATCCATCAGTGCCGCTATGAAGCTTTATAATTTTACCCAAAAGCCACTGGTTGACAGGAACATTTTCTTTCTTGATGATCACAATATCATTCAGTTTTAATGAAGATTTGGGTAGTATCCATTTCGATCTTTGTTGTAACGATGCCAGGTATTCAAAATTCCATCGCTTCCAGAAATGTTGGTGCATATATTGCACCATCTGCTATCGTGATAGATGAGATGTTTTGAGCAATAGCATTTGGCTGACTGACCAATTAAAAAATGCGATGGCGTAAGTGCACCTATTTCTTCTGACGAGAGCTGAAAGGCCGAGAATTTAATACACTCTCAATCTCAGTCAATAAATTATTCATTTCCTCCTTAGTGAGTACGGAATCGCCGATAACTCGCCGCAAATTAAATTTAGTTGATTTGATTGCAGACTCCCATTTGTCAACAAAGTGAGGCGCGCTTTGAGGTATGAATTGCCAGTTAATTGCGTGTCTAAAAATAAAATGGGAAACTTCGTTAGATTGGTCAATACAATTTTTAAACGTTTTTCGAAGTTGATTATCTGCGCCCACGAAATTGGAGCCGTTGTCACTATAGATGGCGTGACGATATCCTCGACGTGCCACGAAACGTTTCAGAGCGGCAAGGAATGCTTCACTGCTAAGGTCATTTGCCAGCTCAATGTGTAGCGCCTTGTGTATTCTTTGGCCGCGCCCTCGAGTCAAATGAATGTTTAATGGCCCGGCGTAATCAACGCCAACCTTATGAAACGGGCGAATCAATTGTAATCGAAAATTCGGTAAATTGCCTATAAGTTGCTTCTCACACGTCGCCTTGTGTCGAGTACACGTGATACATTGATGAACTACTTTTTGTATCAAATTTCTAGCACCAGTTACCCAATAGTTTTGCCTTAAAATTGCTAGCAGCAAAGACGGACCAGCGTGTTTGTGTTCCCGATGCTTGTCGTTTAGCAGTAACGTTGTAAGTAACGATTTTGCAGATAATACGATTGGGTGTCGCGTGGAAAATGGTACGTCGCATTTTTCCGATCTGCCACCAACTCTGAGCAATCCAAATTCGTGAACAAATGAATTGAGGGATTTTAATTTGCTCTGATCGTAACCACAAAGCTTGAACAGCGCGTTGTACATTTCTTTTCCGGACAGGAAAAAATCAACATTTCTGAACGATTCTTTCTTGCAATTATTATTGAACCGTAAAATGTACGCCACTATTCTTTGTATCTTGTGAAATGTGGAGCAGCCTGTAATTATTTTGTCGAAGATATCATTTTCCATCACAGCTGGATTGTCTGCCGATGGTATACATGTCGCCAATTTGTTCGATTGAATGACGATATAATCTGTGATGTGCGATTGGCAATGAAAGTAGGCCAGCGACGCGGATGTAAAGTAAGCCAATCCAACACAATAGTCGAATCCGTCCACAAAAAATATTATTTGAACATTTGAATTAGTTTCCTTTCTGACAAGATTCATCAGATTTGTTAATAGAACTGCACCACACAGTTCCAAGCGTAGTAGACTTTGCTGCTTTATGGGTGCCACTTTCGTTTTAGCGGTAATGAGATGAATGTAAGAATCTCCATCCTCGGTGGTTACCCTGTAATAGATTACTACAGCGTATGCCATTTGACTAGCATCACAAAAACCATGCAATTCGTTCGATGAATTTTTATTTGTGTGCATGAACCGAGGGATTTAGATTTCCTGTATGTCTGGTAATGTAGATCGGATTCGCCGCCATTTATCTATCTCTTTCTCTGGAAGTGGATCGTCGCAATTCAGATTCAGTAGCCAAAGCTGTTGGATAAAGATTTTTATTTTTATATTGATCGGAGTAATCCAGCCTATTGGATCTTTAAGTTTTCCTGCCTCAAAAAGTATTGTTCTTTTCGTGAATTGTAAATTCTTTGGCATCTCAACACGAAATTTGAACAAATCGTCTAACGGGTCATACTGCAGACCCAAAATCTTCACTGTTTTATCGGATATATCATCAATTGGCTTAATTTGGTGTCCTCTATCCGCAGGCGGAATATCGTTCAACACTTCACGGGAGTTTGATACCCACTTTCGCAAATTGAAACCATAAGTGGACAAACTTGGTGTCTGCATCTGTCTTGAGGTCGTCTACGTAGATATCTCTGTCGATGGTTTTGGCTGCTGCTGGATAAGAGCTAAGTATAATATTTTGAACATACATGTATCGTATGTACCTATTATTAAAAATCTATTTTCTTATTCCTTTATTTTCTGTTTATCTTGCTAGCTTCTACATGCATATTATACATTTTCCCAATACCATATGGAACGTAAACAAAATCATATGGGATTTCCAAATACATTATTTTACATCGTCTTTATTAACAATTTAAAAGAAAATTTTTGTTTATAAATATAAATAATTTGAAATTAAATATATCGAATTGCAGGTTATACACAATTTTAATTGAAATTAATAAAATTTTAATACACAATTTTGCATTTTAGTCAATTGATTTTTTTTTTCAAACATCGTCATCTTCGTGTCCCTTTAAAAATTTCATTCGTATACGCAACCCTAATCTCAACAAAGAACACAAAATAACTATACGAAAAACTAAAAATATCATGAAGAGCATGAATAATAAAAGAGCATTCGAACACACACACAATAACTAATACCATTACGATCCGGTAATTCTCGACTCACCGACTCATAAGGCGACCAAAATTTATGTCCTGGTTAGAGGTAATTTTCAAAGGCAGCTAGAACTATGTCACATTCCAAGTAAATGGACAGAAGTGAAGGTTGTTTTCATACCTAAGGCGGGAAAACGCTCACACTGCAATCCCAAAGTCCTTAGACCGATTAGCTTGTCTTCCTTCCTTTTTAAAACACTGGAAAGACAAATAGAAGCTCATATTAGAGGCACGATTGTGTCGGAAAAGCTGTCTAAATCTCGACATGCCTATTGCAAGGGGAGATCTGTAGAGACTGCTCTTCATTCTCTTGTATTTTTCATTGAAAAATCTTTCGAATATAGAGACTACGCAATGGTAACCTTCTTAGGTATTGAGGAGGCCTCTACAATGTGCTTCCAGGGGCTATAACTCAGGCACTTTCAGATCTGGGAGTGGATGAATCACTCAAGGACTGGATAGATCAGATGCTAAGAGGCAGGATCATAAATGTCAGTTTTGGGGAATCCTCCGTCAGAAGATTTGCAAGCAGAGGTACGCCACACGGTGGCGTACTGTCCCCCCTACTTTGCAACTTGGTCATAAATGACCTGTTGCTGAGACTGGAGGACGGTGGCTTCAAGGTAGTTGCCTATGCGATGTGATGATTGCCAATGGGAAGCCCTTTGTCGGGTACGTTGGCGAACATATTTTTAAATAACTTTGAGAAAGAGTACGTAATCAACACCAGAAATCCGTTCAAAGAAAACATTTTATACTGGCACCGATATGTCGATGATGTATTGTTATTATTTAAAGGCACGCACAGACAAATAAACAATTTACTTAAATATGTAAATGGCATACACCGCAACATTAAATTCACTTTAGAAATAGAAGCTGATAAAGCAATTAATTTTCTTGACCTAACAATTCCCAACATTTATCAAAAACACAACTTTTCAATATATCGTAAAGCCACACAAACAGATCACACCATACACAACTCATCTAATAACCCATTTCAGCACAAAATAGCAGCTTATAACCATATGCTTCATCGGCTTAATAACATCCCAATGAACGAGAGGAATTACGAGAATGAATTAAATTTAATTATTCAAATAGCAAAAAATAATGGTTTCAATGAGAAGAACGTACACCGTCTCAACATGAAGATAAAACGCAAAATGTCACAATATAGCCTAATTACGTTATATCAAGATGAGAATAACACCAAAAAATACATATCCGTCGAATATAACCAATCTACATACAATATAGTAAAGAAAATATTTAGCAGATACAATTACACTACGACATGCAAAACCAGAGATAATTTACGGAGAAAACTGAGGCCAAAACAAGTTTGTGAACAAGACAGCGGTATTTACAAATTGGTATGTAACGATTGTCCGAAGTTTTATGTAGGCCAAACGGGGAGATCGTTCTTGAAACGATTCAACAAGCATGTAAATGAAATAAAATACACAAAACAAACACAACTTTTAAATCAAATTACGCTCATCACATTGCTTCAGAAAAACACAACTACACCGATATTAATACAAATATGCAAATCGTGCATAGAATTGCCAAGGGGAATACAATGGACCGGTTAGAAGAAATTGAAGTATGTATACAAAAACCGTAACAACCCTCTCTTATTAAACCAAAAAATTAACACTAAAACAAACAAAATTTATGATTTCATATTAAGCAATAGGCAAAATTAACGTTTATTTATTTTTTAAAGAAAAAATTTTTATGACGTAACTAATTAATGTAACGATTTTATGTATCTTGTAAACAATAGTCAAGGAACTGAGGAAGGATGAACATCCGAAACCGGTCTCCAAATTAAATAAAATAATAAAAAAATTTAATATCACAAAAAGAAAGGTTGACTTTTAATTTGTTTTTAATATTTTTTTGTACTTGTGATGTTTGTTTAAAATAAAGTGTTTACTAGTGCAAGGAAAGAATTTTAAATAATTTATATACAAAACAGGAACAAAATATTTGTTTTCCTGTAATCTATATTATATTGTGACATAAGCCGCAGCAACAGAGACATGGAATTATACCATCTTTATAGCAGCTCAAAATGGTTTCAATTAGTTGGAGGAAACAATTATTCGTGGTATGGCTACGGACCATTTTTGTGTCTATGCCTGGTCCTAGTGGACCGCCACCCAAACCTAACCTAACCTATTTATAAACTTGTACGTATTTTATTTTGAAACATTTCTATACAACGTACTTGACATCTAATCATTCTCTGAACAAATTTTCGTAAATTATTTGATTAGAATTTGAATTTACTGACATAACAAAAATATGTTGGTTTGGTTAGGGTTAAAAACAAAAAATTTTTGTTTATGTTCGCGCAATAATTAAATCGTATAAATATTTTTTAATTATTTTGTTGTTTAATGTTTTACTACTTATTATTATTAATAGATCAACATATTTTTTAATAAAATCCAGTAGTTTTATTTAAATTGAGGTTATGTTTTACTAGTGTACCAAAAATTTGCGTTCCATTGAACATCTACTCACAAGTACTTGGCAGTAGCAAATTGTTTCCAATGGAACACAGTGATTATGAATACCTTTATACTAATACATATACAAGTCCTCGTAAATTTAATACATATTACATATTATTTAATACATTTCCGTTGTTTTAGAGTACCGTTTACGAATTATACATACATAACTTAGTATAACAAAGTCTTCGTAAACTGTACGTTTATGTTACGCCTGGTCAGGAGGGTAATAGCTGTGATAATTTGGTTGCGCCCTCCCGGCGCAAAAATGTATACAGCAAAAATGTACAGCGTACGAACAGTTTACGAACGCTTTTTTTATAATACACTACTACATTTACATTCTCTATACACAGTGCTGTCAATTATATCTTGCGGCTTTGTTTTATTTTCAATTTTTTTTGTACAAATTAAATTAAAGTTGTCGTATTGTGAAAATATAAAAACTTCTGATAATTATTGTTAGTTTTTCGTGGCATTCAAGAGCAGCACTATATCCATAATATCGTATAAAAATAATTGTAATGAATATTTTAAAAGGTATTTAAGTAATACTCGAAGTACTTCATCTATGATTGAAACATTTTATTTCATTTCAGAAAAAGATTAATTAACAAATTTGGCACGTTGTGTCTTTTGTTGTGGCTCACTTGAAGAAAAATACAAATAAAAGATAAGATTTAAAAAAATTGTTTTATTCTAATTAAATGGGGCAATTCGCACTAAACCGTTCGTCAATGTTACGCTTAACCCTCCCGGCGCAAAAATGTATACAGCAAAAATGTACAGCGTACGAACAGTTTACGAACGCTTTTTTTTATAATACACTGCTACATTTACATTCTCTATACACAGTGCTGTCAATTATTATATATTGCGGCTTTGTTTTAGTTTCAATTTTTTTTTGTACAAATTAAATTAAAGTTGTCGTATTGTGAAAATATAAAAACTTCTGATAATTATTGTTAGTTTTTCGTGGCATTCAAGAGCAGCACTATATCCATAATATCATATAAAAATCATTATAATGAATATTTTGAAAGGTATTTAAATAATACTCGAAGTACTTCATCTATGATTGAAACATTTTATTTCATTTCAGAAAAAGATTAATTAACAAATTTGGCACGTTGTGTCTTGTGTTGCGGCTTATTTGAAGAAAAATACAAATAAAAGATAAGATTGATTTAAAAAAATTGTTTTATTCTAATTAAATGGGGCAATTCGCACTAAACCGTTCGTCAATGTTACGCTTAAGCAGTTCGTAAACATTACGTTTAAGCGTACACATTATGAACACTTTTATACATGCTAATACATACACAAGTCTTCGCAAATTTGTTTCACTTCTCATGTGACAAAAGTACACATTACGTACTATATTCGTACTGTTTTAGTGTAACGTTTACGAACACCTTAGTATAGCAAAGTCTTCGTAAACCGTACGTTTATGATACACCTGGTCTGGAGGGAAGTAGTTCGTAAACATTACGTTTAAGCGTACACATTATGAACACTTTTATACATACTAAAGGTCGATTTATATTATCAGTTCCTTTCAGTTCCTACTCGTATCGTGTCAGACAAAAAAAACATTGTTACATGTACTTTCTATATGAGTATTTATATTATCAGTTCCTTTCCGTTCCTACTCGTACCGACACAGACACGTATTGTTGAAAAGAATGTTTTGTATGATATCTGAAGGCGAAAAAATACGAAAGAATAGCGAAACAAACAAAAATTGTAAATTGCTACTAAAATTTTTTTGTATTTTTGTGTGTTATCAAGTAACCAAAAGATACGAAGAAAATGTCTGAATTGAAAGGTACGGATAGTATAAATTAATGATGTCTGACACGATACGAGTAGGAACTGAAAGGAACTGATAATATAAATCGACCTTAATACATACAAATGTCTTCGCAAATTTGTTTCACTTCTCATGTGACAAAAGTACACATTACGTACTATATTCGTACTGTTTTAGTGTAACGTTTACGAACACCTTAGTATAGCAAAGTCTTCGTAAACCGTACGTTTATGATACACCTGGTCTGGAGGGCGCATACAAAATAATGTCATAACCCTGCCGGCGCAAAAAAGTATACATAAAAAATGAACCATTTACGAACAGTTTACGAGCGGTTTCTGATATGGGGCACTACTACTACTTTACAATTTCAGATTTCATTTATGAATTTACAAAACCGTGTAGTTTTCTTCATTCCATCTCTAAACAGAATGTGATTTTTGATAAAGTAAAGCGTGGTGCGCCATTTTAATATTTAGTCAATTTTTAATTTGATATTAATTTTTGTTGTTTATAAATACAATTTAGTGAATGATAGTGACGACGATATTTATAATAAATACAATACATTATTAGCTATTTCTATTTTCGTATTATATTATTTTATTTTAATATCATAATGAATTTGTTGAACTTGTAGTATAACTAAAATTGAGTATAAGTAAAAATAAATATGTTAAAATTTAGTATAGGTATAATTAATATTTAATTGATATAATCAAATAAATAAAATCATATATTTGCTAAAAATAAAACAAAATACGTTGTTTTCATTATTATTTCAAAATTAATTGCGGAATAATACTCAAACCGTACGTAATGTTCATTTTAGAAGGCTCATAAACGTTACGCCCACATGAGTTCATAAATGTTACGTAAAAGGTGTACACATTACGAATATTTTTTTATAAACCAATACATAAATAAGTCTTCGCCAATTTGTTTCACTTCTCATATGACAAGAGTATCATTTATGTAACATACCTACTCATTTTTAGCGTAACGTTTACGAACACTTTAATAGAAGAGACTATTCGTAAAATGAATGTTTGCGTTAAGGTCGATTTATATTATCAGTTCCTTTCAGTTCTTACTCGTATCGTGTCAGACAAAAAAAACATTGTTACATATATTTTCTATAGGAGTATTTATACTATCCTTTCCTATCCGTTCCTACTCGTACCGACACAGACACATATTGTTGAAAAGAATGTTTTGTCTGATATCTGAAGGCGATAAATTACGAAAGAATAACGAAACAAACAAAAATTGTAAATTGCTACTAAAACATTTTTGTATTTTTGTGTGTTATCTTTACTCTATACGTAACCAAAAGATACGAAGAAAATGCCTGAATTGAAAAGTACGGATAGTATAAATTGAAGATGTCTGACACGATACGAGTAGGAACTGAAAGGAACTGATAATATAAATCCACCTTTACGCGTGGCCGGCAGGGAATTATTACAGCTGGAATAATTTGCCGTCTTTCATTGGTAAAAGTTATTCCTATTCGGATAGGAATGAAATTTTGCTCAAAGGACGAGTCCGAAGTTTGTGATAATTTTTTTTTGTAATAATTTTGACAGGAGTGAAATAATTTTCTCTTCCATATTTTGTAATAAGTTTATTTGTATTATTTCTTTAGAAATAATTTAACGTAATCCGGCTTAATTATTATTATGGCGCGCTTTGTTTATGAATATTACAGAAGTGTCAAATTTATAAGACGTAGTGGCTGTGATAATTTGGTTGCATACAAATTTTTTTTTTTTAATTTTATTTAGGACGTGTTCGAAGTTTGTAATAAATATTCCAGTGGCCCTATTCTGGTAATTCCCGGGGAACGGGGAATAATTTTTTTTTACAGCAGATATTCCCAGATACATATTTCCAACTTTTTATTCCCTATTTTCTTAAAGTGCATTCTGTCAATTGGGGAATAAATATACAGGGGAAATAAATTTAGTTGTATCAAAATTATTATAATAACTCTTATTTATTATAATACTATCTTTAAAATTATTAACAGTATTAATATTATTAATTATTAATAACAACTACATATAAACAAACATTTTCGTTAAAAATCTATTCCCCATCAATTCATTCATAAAATCGGTGTGGAAAAACAAACGTCAAAACTGCTGTAATGGGGAATAATTTTTTCCCAATAAAAAATCTTTCCCGAACACCAGAATACACTTTGGGGAAAAGGGAATAATACTGCAATAAAATTTAAAATTTCTATTCCCCGGGAATTACCAGAATAGGGCCACAGCTGTAATAATTATGATATTATTTTGTATGCAACCAAATTATCACAGCCAATATGTGTTGTAAATCTGACCCTTCCGTATTAATATTCATAAACAAAAGCGCACAATAACAATAATTAAGCCGTATTACGTTAATTTATTTCTAAAACAAATAGTACAAATAAAACTTATTACAAAATATAGAAGAGAAAATTATTTCACTCCTGTCAAAATTATTACAAAAACAAAATTATTACAAACTTCGAACACGTCCTAAGAACATGTTCGAAGTTTGTGATAGGCGGGGTATTACATTATCACATTTATATAATTATATAAATATAATTATATTTTTTTACAAAGAAAACACTGTTATATTTAGCTTCTTGAAGCTAAATATAACAATATTTTCTTTGAAATTTTAACATAATAAAATTGACATTTGGAAATACAACAAACGACAAATTGTACGTAGAAAATTATATAAAAGTGTATATAAAAATAATAGAGGCAGAGTTTGATCCAAATATGGTATTATTTCTATTAATTTAGGGTTACATGTGTTTAATGAGAAGAACACGGAACTTTGCGCCACCCTTAATAATGGATCCCAGGTATGATACATTTAAATGTTAGGTATTGCTCATTTTTTGCAACGAACAATAATGTACACAATTCCCTCAACAAACAGTATTCCTAGTGTTTCCTCGGCCAAACGTGATAAAAAATATCATGATACTGCACGTCAATTACTTATGACCCTAACTTCATTCCGTTAAATTGTATGTCAAACCCGAGGAAACGACCAAAATGAAAAAATAAAAAAAAAGTTAAAATGAAACGTTAAACAATTTAATATATTCTGATTTTTTTTATTTAATAAAATTAATTATAATTTTTTGTAGTTTTTTAAACTATTAAATATTTCCAGTATGTATATATTATGGAAATTGAAATTAATTAAGTTTCTTTTGCATAAAAAGAAACAAGATTTTTTGACAGGTAAAACAACAAAAATTCTAGGATTTTTTTGGTAATAAATGAGTGCGTTTTATGGCGAAACGTGATAAAAAATATCATGATATTTGAATGATCCTGTGAGGAGAATGTGTGGGGTTAATAACGATGCAGCTGGATATTGGACTGGCGTGTAATTTGCATGCGCGTTATTCCACCACTTTAAAATAATTCCACTAGCTTCACTTTGTATTTACGATTATTTATTTAAATTCAATTACAATAATAAATTTATTTCTGAATATGATTAAATACTACAATTAATACTTTAATTCGAATCGTGTTTAATAAAAAGATTCGATGATTACTTAAACAAAATGGAATTTATTTCTTGATCTTTTGTTTATGAGTGCACAGCGTAGTGATGCTTACCAAACAAAATGGTGTGTCATTAAGCGTGTTCCATTGGCGTTAGCAAACTACTCACAAGTAGTTATATCTACTCGCAACTACTCATGCTCAAGTGACGGTGTAGTTGTTAGAAGTTGTTACGCATATAATTAACGAAAGAGGGATTTTAGTTTAAAAAATTCTAATAGATGGCTCTATACCAATTTTGTTTGTGTAAAACTTCATGTTTTAACCCTAATCCAACCAAGGTGTGCCTTTTTGGGTCGTTTGATAAATGCATCGATTTTCAAAATAATGTTAATTTAGTTATAAGCTTGTATTGTATGTATTTTATTTTGAAACATTTCCATACAACGTACTTGGCATCTAATCATTCTCTGCAAACATTTTCATAAATTATTTGATTAGGATTTGAATTTACTAACATAACAAAAATATGTTGGTTCGATTAGGGTTAAAAACAAAAAAATTTTGTTTATGTTTGTGATACAACGCGCAATTGTTAAATCGTAAAAATATTTTAATTATTTTGTTGTTTAATGTTTTATTACTTATTATTATTAATAGATCTACTTATTTTCTCTTAAAATCTAGCAGTTTTATTTAAATTGAGGTTATGTTTTACTACTGTCACAAAAATTTGCGTTCCATTGAACATCTACTCACAAGTATTTGGCAGTAGCAAATTGTTTCCAATGAGTACGTTTATGCTCAGAGTCGAGTCATCTTTTAGTTAACTTTGGATCATCTTGTAGTTATCTTTTTTAGCGTTTATACTGCAGAGTCAAATCGTAGTCGAGTCGAAACTAGGTTGAAACCGAGTCAGAAACGTCAAAAAAAAAATCATAATTTTTATTTTCAATAAAAATTATGATTATTAAAATTATGATTAAAGCAATTTATTTTACAAGTTTGCAGTATACAAAATTACAGAAACACAAAAATCGGAGATGCGCACACGAATTAAGAAATCAAAATGGTGTCTTTTTATTATTCTTTTTTGTTGTTTTTATTTTTCGACTCGACTCCGTTTATAGTGGATGATTTTAGAGTTAACTCGACTCGACCCTAGAAATTTTTTAGGTCGAGTCGAGTTAACTACAAGATGACTCGACTCCGTTTATAGTAAAAGATAACCTAGGTTCAAACCAGGTTGAACCCTAAGCATAAACGTACTCAATGAAACACAGTGATTGTGTCTAACACCTACTCTCCACCTGCCATTAAAATCGAGTTATACCATTAAAATTCGAACAGTTGCTAGTGGAGACACGAAATTGTAACAACTTGCCATATGTCATACAATCATTTGCTGCCAAGAAGGCATAACTTGATTGTATACCAAAATTTTACATTTTTTGGCTGGATTCAAAAACATGGCTACCAGTTTCGAATCGAAGTTTTCTAATTTGTAGTTAGAAAGATTTTTTACAAAAATTTGTCGTGTCACAAAAAAAAAAAAAATTTTGTTGAGATATTTTTAAATACATACTTAAAAATATGGCAGCCAAAAAAGAATCATTAAAATACATATACGTGTGACGATCTTTTTTGCAAACATTTTTGCACAATTTCTTTAAAATATCAAAGCGCAAATGATTTCTAACCGTCAAATTTATTGTATGTTTTCCTCACCCGACGCCATTTTTTATATTTTTGTTACAAGATATGGTAATTGCAATGGTAAAATTAATGTCAGGTGGAGTAGCCGGGTAAATCTCTTTTATTTTTCGGTTACGTTGGCGCTTTGTTTTCGGAATCATTGCACCCTATTAACATCTCTGCTCATGTTGGTATCGATGATTTCGGAATAATCGTACCAACGAGCACAACGGACTAACTGACAATTTAATCGTGAATCCACTATTTAGAATTTGTGTCGGACGTCAGTGTTGCCGCCACAAATGGATATCGTCTAACACTTTCATCGCTATTAGCAAATTCTTGCCCAATAAAAACCATGGTAAATGGGACTAGTTATAGAATTGTAGGTGCAGCAATGAATATTGTGATATTGTTCACAAAATGCTGGACACTAGAAAATGCTAAAACTTATTATATTATACATATAAATAAAATTAAATTAAATTATATAAAACTTATTTTGTTTACTTCACCGGCACAGAAACAAGATTTATTACGGACATGACGCGGTGCTGTGATAATTTGGTTGCGTGCAGTTTAACATTAATTTAACACAAAAAAATTATTTCGCACCGAAATCGGACACGTCCAAAAACAAAATTATTACAAACTTCGAACACGTCCTTAAAATAAATTTTATTTATTTATTTTATGTAATTACAATCTAGTCTCCTGGGCCTAGATTCTGATCAAGTGACAAATGACAAATGACAATTTTTTGTGACTTTGTACTAAAATGTTAACTGCTATAAAATGACAATATAGTTGTGAGTTCTAAAATGCGATTCTGATGAAGTGACTTTTTCAAAATGTCACAAGAAAAAAAATGACAAATTTAACAAAATTGTCATTGATTTGGTTTTCCGTGACAAAAGTCAGCTGCATTTTTAAATAAAATATGTGTTAGTATATTTTATTAATTTTTAATAATTTTGTTATAAATATAAATTGTTTATATTTTAATTTAAATAAAAAAATATTTTATTTATTTTTATATATGTATATAATGTGTATGTAGCGTGTAATATCATTAAAATTAACCTTAAAATATAATTGCGGTAAACTAGAAATGCAACTGGTGTAAACTGCTGTTAATGTCATAAGTCATTTCATCAGAATCGCAAATTTTCCGTGACAGTATTTTGTACTAATAACAAAATGTCACGAAAAATTGTCATTTCATCAGAATCTACCCCCTGGACTAATGAGCAATTTGTTTTGACTTAATTTACTAATTTAAATTAATCTATGGTTTCTTCCCATTGGCGTTCCATAGTGTTTGGTAAATTGAAGTAAACCACATCTTTGTAGTGGATTTTAGATCAGCACAATGCTGCTTAAACTGACAATCACACCAGCTCAAAAGGTTTGCTTCTTTTAAGTCTGAGTACTAAATTCGTGATGCTTAGAAGCTGAGTTGCCTCAATGCCCACATGTTGGTGGAGCCTTTCTTCATGTCTCCGTGCTTTTTTCTGGATTTCGTTTAAAATGAGGTTCATTTTAAGGACCCGATGAAGGTCATTGTTCCTGACATACCAAGCCAAGGTGCATCAACGATGTTCCTTAATACCATATTCTGAAATCTTTGGATGATATTTACGTTGCTCTGTTTGGTACAACCGCAAAGCTGAATACCATAAGTCTAAATCGGTTTCAATATTTGCTTATAAAGTAGAAGCTTGTTGTATGTTGATAAAGAAGAGTTCCTTCCCATCAGCCAATACATTTTTCTGTATTTAAGTCTTAATTCTTCACTTTTCTTCTTGACGTGTGCTTTCCATCGTAGTTTAGCATCCAGGGTCATGCCGAGATACTTAGCTGTGTTCGCATGCGGTATTATTTCCCGATTTATGGTAATCGGAATATGTTCGAATCGTCTGTTTGTAAAGTTGATGTGAACTGATTTAGCTTCATTTAGTTTTATTCTCCATCTTTTTGTCCATTTATATATTTGAGTTATAGCTGATTGTAACTTCTGTGTTGATTTTTCGTTGTTTTTTCCAACAGCTAAAATCGCCGTATCATCTGCAAAAGTTGCCACTGTGTTGTTTTTTAATGTAGGAAGACCATAAGTATATAGTAGGTATAAAACCGGCCCTAATACACTGCCCTGCGGAACTCCTGCATTGATTTATTTCAATTCAGAAAATGTATCATCTTACTTAATTCTGAAGAACCTATCTTTCAAGTAAGATTCCAGTATCTTAGCAAATTGCATTGGTAAAAGATTTTTTAACTTTTGGTTAAGTCCTTCATGCCACACTCTATCAAACGCTTGTGCAACGTCTAGAAATACTGTTGAACAGACTTTTTTCTCCTCTAGTGCTTTCTCAATTATACTGATTATTCTATGTACTTGATCAATTGTTGAGTGCTGGTTGCGAAAACCGAACTGATGATTTGGGATCAAGTTTTTACTCTCGATTATCGGATTTAATCATTTTACCAGAAGCTTCTCAAAGAGTTTGGACATGACTGGCAATACCGACATTGGCCTATATGACGATGTAATGTGTGGTGTTTTCCCAGGTTTTGGGATCATAATTACTTCTGAAATTTTCCAAAAGCTTGGTACACATTTGATTCTAAATGCTGCATTTATTAGATTGGTGAGCTTCACCAGAGCTTTTCTTGTCAGTTCTTTTAAGATTTCTGCAGTAATAAGATCGTAACCAGGAGCTTTTTTCGTATTCATATTAGCTTTTATCTCACGCATGTCTTCTTTCGGTGTTGTAGGTAGGATTTCTTTACTTTCTTGTACAGCTTGTTCAGTTATTATACCGGCTTCCAATGTTTGTTCTTCATGTGGCGGGAATTTTTTCGAGGTGTTCAGCAAATTCTCGAGCTTTGTCTTCATTATTTCTAGCACATTTTTCACCTATTATTCTTATTGGATGAATTTGCATTATTTGTCTTTTAATTCTTTTGGTTGCTTTCCAAAGGGAATAATCAGTACTGTTATCATTAGTTAATTTTCTTAAATAGTTGCTGATTGATTCATCTTTCAATTTTTTTATCTCTCTTCTTAATTGTTGAGTGAGATTGTTCAAATGAGTTTTATCTTATTGCATATAAAATAATGTCATAATTATTACAGATGGAATAATTATCAAAAGGTTCGGACACGTCCAAAGTAAGAGCCAAGAATAATTTTTTTTTACTATCAACAGTTGGCACCAAGCTCTAAAAATATAATTTATTATTTAGAATTTTAACACATGAAATAGTGATAACAAATTATAGAATAAAGTATAATAATTCCAAATGATAATTAATCACATTTAAAATTCTGATTTATAGAAAAATTGAGAATTGTTATTTAATACCAAATCATAAAACTAAATATATTTAATATATTTACTCTAGTATATTTACTCTATTTGTAAACAATACAACTATGTGAAGAAGAGAATTTTTCCATTCCTACTTCTAAAGGCGGCCGCATGCCAAAAGACTTCAGATTTTCGACACGCAGTCTACACTAAAAGATAAAAATTTTCCATCTCTCTTGTGTTATAATCTAAAAAAGTTTCCAAAAATAATACAACAACAAAAACATTTAGTAACTTTTAAGAAATGAGTACGTTTATGCTTAGGGTTCAACCTGGTTTGAACCTAGGTTAACTTTTACTATAAACGGAGTCGAGTCATCTTATAGTTAACTCGACTCGACCTAAAAAATTTCTAGGGTCGAGTCGAGTTAACTCTAAAAACCTTCACTATAAACGAAGTCGAGTCGAAAAATAAAAACAACAAAAAAATAGTAATAAAAAGACACCATTTTGATTTCTTAATTCGTGTGCGAATCTTCGATTTTTGTGTGGCAATAAAACTTTGTTATTTTATTTTTATAAAATTCAGAAAATAATACAAGAAAAACATATAAACATACGATAGTAAATGATTTTTTTTTGACATTTCTGACTCGGTTTCAACCTAGTTTCGACTCGACTACGATTTGACTCTGCAGTATAAACTCTAAAAAAGATAACTACAAGATGATCCAAAGTTAACTAAAAGATGACTCGACTCTGAGCATAAACGTATTCAATGTAATCCGGCTACTCCACCTGACATAAATTTTACCTTTACAATTACCATATCTTGTAACAAAAATATAAAAAATGACGTCGGGTGAGGAAAACATACAATAAATTTGACGGTTAGAAATCATTTGCATTTTGATATTTTAAAGAAATTGTGCAAAAATTGTTGAAAAAAAATCGTCATACGTATATGTATTTTAATGATTTTTTTTTTGGCTGCCATATTTTTAAGTATGTATTTAAAAATACCTCAACAAAAATTTTTTTAAATTTTTGTAAAAAAATTTCTAACTACAAATTAGAAAACTTCCATTCGCAATTGGTAGCCATGTTTTTGAATCCAGCCAAGAAATTTAAAATTTTGGTATACAATCAAGTTATGCCTTCTTGGCAGCAAATGATTGTATGACATATGGCAAGTTGTTGCAATTTCGTGTCTCCACTAGCAACTGTTCTATTTTTAATGGTATAACTCGATGTTAATGGCAGGTGGAGACTGGAGAGTAGGTGTAACACTAGAGAGATGGAAAGATTTTATCTTTTTAGTGAAGACTGCGTGTCATTTTTGTTGTAAAATTCCCAAAGTAAGACTACAATTATCACAAGGTTCGGAGACGTCCAAAAAAAAATTATCACGAACTTCGGACACGAAATAAATGTTCAATGGTTTAGAATAAAGTGGGTTGCTTAAAATAATACAATTAAAGTTTAAAAAACATTTTATTTTAGAAACAAATACACTTATAAGTATATTTAAATTCAATAATTTTAATAAAATTAATTTTATTATTAAAAATAACTTTCTTAAAAACGCGGCATTGCGTTACACTTTTAATGCGGACCTGGGGCCCTATTCTCGAATTCCACATCCATTTTCCACATGTGGACATCTGCCATAGCTAACATAAAAACGTTCAAAAATTGTAATTTTTATATAAAACACATGCGGTATGTACATTTTCCTATATGGGGAATTTTTTCCACCTGCTTATACCAATTCCGAAATATTCCCTTAATACCGAAATAATTCAATTTTTATGAATTTTGACAGATGTCCGCATGTGAAAAATATATGTGGAATTCGAGAATAGGGCCCATGGTAAAAATAATTGTAAACAAATCATAAGACCCCAACAACAACAATATTTGGTTTTTTGGTAGTTATGTAATAAATTTAAATTAAAAGTGCACTTTATCACAAATTACAATATTTACATCACAATTTTAATTTCGTTATAAATAAATCACAATAAAACTTATCGATGTAAAGAAATTCCAGATAATTTGTTTGGAGTAATGTTACGACATTTTCTGGGTGGTTTGGCGTCTGTTGGAGGGGGGGGGGCAAAGTTGAGTAGATTAATCTACCAGCTCCATAACCTTCCAGTAGGGTACGCATCACGTGAGCTGTTCTGGTCATGTATTAGACAGCTGCGTGATGGTACAATTGTGTAACCCGGCTACTCCACCTGACATAAATTTTACCATTACAATTACCTGTAACAAAAATATAAAAAATGGCGTCGGGTGAGGAAAACATACAATAAATTTGACGGTTAGAAATCATTTGCGCTTTGATATTTTAAAGAAATTCTGCAAAAGTTTTTGCAAAAAAGATAGTCACACGTATATGTATTTTAATGATTCTTTTTTGGCTGCCATATTTTTAAGTATGTCTTTAAAAATATCTCAACAAAAATTTATTTTTTTTTGTGCCACAACAAATTTTTGTAAAAAAAGTTTCTAACTATAAATTAGAAAACTTCCATTCGAAACTGGTAACAATATTTTTTAATCCAGCCAAGAAATGTAAAATTTTGGTATACAATCAAGTTATGCCTTCTTGGCAGCAAATGATTGTATGACATATGGCAAGTCGTTGCAATTTCGTGTCTCCACTAGCAACTGTTCGAATTTTAATGGTATAACTCGATTTTAATGGCAGGTGGAGAGTAGGTGTAAGGGAAAACCTGTTCACAATTTGCAAATGTACGTGCTGCCTCCTCGTGGCAACCACTGGTAACTAAGGCCATTTGGCACATTTTTGGCCATTTGCCACAGTGAAAAGTACTGCGCTAAAGGAGAAAACCTTGGTTAATCAGTCCAAAATATGCGGTCTCTGGATACCAGGCACCATCCAGTTTTATTTAGCCTTCCTGTAGTAAAGCTGGGTGACCTACAGGCGATTTGCAATTCCCAGCAACTCGTAAGAGTAAAATCAAACAGAAGACCGGGCAGTGGTAGGAATATACGGGAGTGGGACAGCCCTCTCGAAGTCCTTGGGGTCCAATGCTACCGTCTTTCTAGCGAAACTACATGCTGTAGACATACATGATGTAGAACATCTAGGGGGGAGAGCAATAAGCCCAGATAGTATGTATCACGTACCGGCTGGCAGCATTATCAGGTTCATTAAGAACCTGAATTTTGACTGGACGGATAATTAAGCAGGATCCAGCACAATAGATCTTTTAGGTCGCAGTGCAAGGTGGCTGATCGCCCACATGGCTCTTCAATAATAATAATAATAATACATTTTCTGATTATTCACTTCATTTTTCATAAATTTTTTTTAATACTTTATCACAAATAATAATTAAATATATATATTTTTTTAATTGTTTTGTTTTATTTGATAATTTTTGATAAGAGAGAGTTTGTCTGTATTAAATCAATAAGATTCTTTCAGCTTTTTATAGACAAAATATATTAATAATAATGGCATTCACAACATTTTCGACTTATTAATCAGAAAGCCATTGGCCTCTTAATTTTTTCTGATTAACAAGTCGAAAATGTTGTAAATGCCATTATTTTTAATATATTTTGTCTATAAAAAGCTGAAAGAATCTTATTGATAATTTTTAATTTTCACGAAACTTCGCACAACCACTTTTTAACAACAATAAAAAATAAATGGTTTTTTGGGGCAGTGCGCAACTATGCCTTAAAAGTCCTATTGATCCTGCCCAATTTCCTGATCCAAGTATTGTAGCACGCTATAAAATGGTTTGTTTACATAAAAGAAAGCGCAACCATATATTATTCGTAAGAACCCATATATATCCGTCCTTCTCCAACCGTCTACGCTTGAAATAGAAGGTATTATGTATATGGGAAAAAACTTTGTTTCATATCTATAGTGTTTAGATCTATGGGTACATACATCCATATTACATATTGTGTTTGTAGCCAAAATTTGTGACATTTGCATTTTATTTTTATTTTCATTTTTTTAAACTGTTTAAAAAAACTCGGGAATTAATAATTGTAAAACTAAAATTAGAATGGAATCAGCACAGCAAAAAGGTGTGTGTATTTTATTGTGTTATTATGCTGTACAAAAATTAGATAATTTTTTAATATCAGTAGAAGAGGAGATCAATATTGATGAATTTGCGTTTGAGATTCCCTCAAAACAAGTGAAGTCCCCACAAGATGTAGCGAAATGGGAGCATTCTGAAGCTTATTACGAAATTATCGGATTTATAAACACTATTAGTTTGGCGGTACAAGGAGTTAAAATGACCGATGACATTGAAATATCACCAGAGATAGAAAAATTGATGAAAATGTTTGAAGAACTGAATAAACTGGTTGATGAGACACCGGCTACATGCCAGAGTGCGCGTTTTGGGAATAAATCTTACAGAACTTGGTACCAGAAATATTTAGATAATTCAATTGAGCTACTTCGTAATGTTCTACCTGAATCAAAACATCGTGCTATACCAGAAATTATTTGCTATTTATCAGATTCGTTTGGTAATTCGACGAGAATTGATTATGGAACGGGACACGAACTTGCCTTTGTGATGTTCTTATGCTGTTTGTTTAAAATCAGTTTTCTCAAAGAATCAGATAAAGTGGCTTCGTGTTTGTGTGTATTCAACGCCTATTTATTGTTTGTGAGAAAATTACAACAGACGTATCGCATGGAACCGGCCGGTAGTCATGGCGTTTGGAGCCTCGACGATTTTCAATTTATCGCGTTTATTTGGGGCAGTGCGCAACTATGCCTTAAAAGTCCTATTGATCCTGCCCAATTTCCTGATCCAAGTATTGTAGAACGCTATAAAAACGATTACATGTTTATTGGATGCATTGATTACATTTTAAAAGTAAAAAGTGGATTGTTTGCAGAGCATTCAAATCAATTGTGGAGTATTAGTGGGGTTACAGAATGGACAAAAATTCATGCAGGTCTGGTTAAGATGTTTCTCAAAGAAAACTTATCAAAATTTCCAATAATTCAACATGTTTTATTCGGATCCTTATTAACATTGAAACAAGTTAAAGCCGGATTGATGCTGCCCAGTGTACGACTCGGTGTTATAGTACCAAAGCGACCAGTCGTCAATGTAATGGCATCGCCACCAAAACCAACCCATGCTGAAGGATCTGGTGACACAAAGGAAATAAATTAATTATCGAATTAATTAATATTATTTTTATATTAACATTATTTAAAGGTTTGTAAAATAAAAAAACATCTTAACAATTCATATTCAATGTCCATGCAAAATATTTTCTATATGTTCTTCTGAAATGTTTACGATGTCAACAATCTTAACTCAACTCATAGATCTAAAAATACTCCGTATAGATTTGTAGTTTTTTCCCCAAGGTATACAGCAAATAGAGGTAGTATATTCCCGTGTCTCATTTTCGTCTTTCTTTGCGCATCACGTCACGTGTAGACAAAAAAGCAGATACCCTAATTTTCGGCGTATAACCCGCGGGTGCGGGTTATACAGTAAGTGCAGGTTATACATAAGAAAAAATTTTATTTTCAATTTATTATTTTTAACATTTTTTTATATTTAAAATCCAAGAAAATCTTCCTCAGACTCGAAACCCAAAAAGTCGTCGTCGGATTCAATTAAAAAAGTTTCAAAAATTTCTGGATATTCGTTGAGAATCTCAAGAGGTATCTCCTCACTGTCGGAATTGTCCGAATCGGACGAGTCAATATCATCATCTTGGCCATAATTGTGTAATTTTGCCTTCCGAAATCCGTTTTTGATGCAATCCGTAGTTACTTTACTCCAACTTTTGGAAACCCAATTGCATACATCTTCATAGGATGCATGCCTCATTTTTTTGGTTTTGGTAAATGTATGAATTCCGCTGACCATCCATTGTTCCCATTCCGTTCTAACATGATTTTTGAATGACTTGTTCACCGATAAGTCAAGTGGTTGTAATATTTTGGTGTGATGCTTTATTTTTTCTTTGATTCCTTCAGTCAGATGTGACCGATGGGAATCGAACATTAATATCGATTTTGGTTTGAAAAATGCACCTTTTCTCCGTCGCCAAACCTTCTCTATCCACTGACCCATAATTTCCTCATTCATCCAACCCTTTTCCGTTGCCGTTACTAAGATTCCTTTTGGGAAATTGCCTTTTGGAATTGTCTTTCTTTTAAAAATTACCATTGGATCACATTTACCTCCGTCAGCTGTACAGCATAATACAACAGTAAAGTTCATTTTTTCTGCCCAGGTTGTCGTCAATAAAATATCTTGTGTCCCTTTGACATCTACTGTCCTGGTGGATGGCATGTCAAAGCTGACAGGCACTTCATCCATATTACCAAATTGTGTTAAATCCACCTTTTCTTTTAATTTGGAAATAAATTCTTGGAAAGCAACAACTTTTTCCTCCCAACCAATTGGTAGTGGCTGACCTACAGAAGCAACTGCCCGGACCGATAACCCATGTCTGCCCATAAAGCGGTAGCACCATGCTGCACTACCTTTAAAATTCTGGATTCCATTTGCAACTGCCATTTGTTTACCCTTCAATCGAATATCAACTGTCGATTCTTTTCTCTTTTCTTTCCGCATTGTCAACACCCATTCTTTCAATTCAATTTCTAATTTTGGCCAATGTGGTTGCCTAAATCTCCGACATCGTTTTTTTCGTGGAATCGCTTGCAAGATGGTTTTCATTTTTCGCCAATCCCTAACCATGCTTTCACCCACATCGTACTCCCGACCCGCGGCTCTGTTGCCCTTTTTCTCGGCAAATTTTACGACGTTCAATTTAAACAATGATGTGTACGAATTGCGAGTTTTTTTGGGAGGCATATTAAATGCTTTTTAATAATTTTTAAATAAAATAATTTCAATTTTTAATTAAGAAAATAACCATACACTTTAAACTTTATAAGGCTTATGAACGATTTATAAAAAGACTGGGATTCCCATAATAAATACACATTTATCGTTGTAGCCGTGGTTTTAGACTCTTTTTCTAGGAATTACATAGTTTTATGTTTCCGACAGATAGTGTTTTCTCAGTTAACGATTCGAAAAGTAGAGACAACACTATATTTATTATCGAAAGGAAAAAGTCAAAACTTGCTCTAACGTAGCGGCTGAAAATTGCGGGTTATACAAAGGATGCGGGTTATACAAAGGATGCGGGTTATACATGATTTTTTTTTTTATACATGATATTTTTAAAGGTGCGGGTTATACATAGCGTGCGGGTTATACGCCGAAAATTAGGGTATTTATATTAAGTTTGGCGGTTTTTTGATTAATTTTTTAAATAAATCAAGAATAATCGTAATTTTTGTTAACAAACCGTATTTACAATTGATAATGATAGTTTACCGAGACCCTTTTTATGCTTTATATTTTTTATATGGTCCAAATATTTGAGAAATAATTCCTTCGAGTATATAATGTTTAAGATAAATGGAAAAAGGGTAGACAAAATTATGAGTACCTACATAACATAAAACAATTAAATTATTAAATGTTTTTGGTCATTTGAACATATGTACGTACCAACTTTTAAAATGTTTATTTTTTTACGTTATGTACTCAAATTTTTGCCATCTATTTTCGTTTGGCTTCAAATTAATGGTATCCACGTACCTATTCAAATATTATGTCCATTTTCAACGTTAAATATAAATGTAAAAATATATTTAATAATTAGGTGTAAAATGTTTTTTAAAATTCGGTTATTAAACGCCCAGTTAATAGAAAATATAAATTTGAAAAAAAGAAATTAAATCTCTGGCTTATTTTATTTATTGTCTTTGTTGTGTCTCGTTTTTGCTATCTAAAGGTGGATTTATATTAACCGTTCCTTTCAGTTCCTACCCGTATCGTGTCAAACATCAATTTGAACTATCCGTACTTTTCAATTCAGGCATTTTTTTCCTATGATTATCGTATACATATATTCGTATCTTTTGAATTAAGTCTGATTTCCATTACGAAAGTATTTTTATCAGTAAAGATAAAGCGAGATAAAAATATCGATTTACTTGAGGTGTAACAGGGAATTTTTTTTTCAGTACTGAAAAAAATTGTTTTTAGTGTACTATGTAACCATAATTTACTGGTAGTATAACCATAATTTACTGAAGAAGAATATGAAGCGAAATATATTTTTTCAGTATTTTACAATACATCTACGTACAGATTGTGTAAGGATAGAAAATTTTTCTCGCACACTGAAGCAAATACTATAAAAACATAATGAAGTTAACCCTACTTCGATATTTTTATGGTATAAAGTGACGTTTGGATAAAAACACTCCAAATAAATTTAATATATGTACAGAAAGTTTTGTGACATCCATAAATATTAAGTAAATTATTAATTATTAAATATTAAATTATTATTTATATTAAATACCTACTTAGCTGTATTGTAATAGAGCAAAATTTTACAAAATTTATTGGTTATGTTAACAAAAATTTGTCAGAATATAACCATAAAATTTTGCTATAAAAAAAATTACTGTCTTTGTCACTCTAATGGAATTTTTGATTGTCTTAACTCCTCTGTCTTTTTCAGTAAAATATACAAGTCAGTAAGATTTTCACATGGCAATCAAGCTTTATAGTAAAGATAATTCAAAACAATTCAAAAATGTTTTAGTAGCAATTTAGTGGACGACGAGCAAAAATTCTACCAGTACCAATTAATTTTCGTTGTCCATTTTAATTAATTTAAAAATTTTAAACAAAAATACGGTCTTTTAAATTACTTTTCCAATTTTAATATTTTTGTGAATTTATTTAACCACCAAATAAAAATTAATTTTTTATCTGTAATAGAATAACGTTCAGACATAAATAAACATCATCCTAAAAAAATAAACACCTTATATACCTAAACGCCTTATATTTGTTTACGAATCATTTTAGTTCAATTGTTCCTATTTTAATTGTCATAAAATAAAATATTGTTAAAGTAGGCGAATATTCTTAATAAAATTTAAAAATAATTAAAAGAAGTAAATAATATGTTAATTTCATACATACTAAGCTCATCTTATAACCATAGAAAATGAATTCAGATTTGTTTGAAAAACAATTTTTATTTGTTTCGCTAGTCTTTCGTATTTTTGGCCTTCAGATATCAGACAAAACATTCTTTTCAACAATATTTGTCTGTGTCGGTACTGTAGGAACGGAAAGGAACGGATAATATAAATCCACCTTAATGCCCGATTTAGATGAAGAAAAATGTTTGCCTTGCATAGAGCTGCACGCAATAAAAAAATATCCATTAGTTAAAATGAGAAAGGACTATGTAAACCAAAATGGCGATGCTATAATTTTTTGGTGGCTTATGTTATATATTTTGGATGTTATATTTTTTGACATTTATCAGTAGTGTAACAAAAATAAAATTTATAACAATAAATAAGATTGTTAGTGATAAAAATAAAACTTAAAAAATAAAACTGGGAAAAGTGCTTTTGATTTGATTTTTTCTGCTATAACTTTTGATTTCTGTTCATCGTACAGGTTTTCATAATATAATTTTATTGTGTTTGTGTTTGTTTGTTACTATAAAATATCAAAAAATATAGTCGGGTCGATTATATTTTATAATATCATATTTATTTTTAATGTTTTTATAGTAACAATTGGTAAAAAAATCAAAAAAAAAACGCTAACATAATTATGCATGTTTATGTTTTGTTCTTGTCATTCAAACGAAAATTGTAATATACTAATCTCTTCATTTTTTGCAAGGTAATTATTTTCTTCATCTAAATCGGACATAAATCAAAACAACCATTCAGTGTTCTTATCAGAAGTACAATTGATAGTTTTGTTGCAATAGGAATTATTCAAATTTAGTATATTTAAAATCGAACACTAGCAAATTTTTGAATTAAATAATTAAAATCTAAACGTTCTCTGCATTTAACAAAAAAAATTACACTCATAAATTCCGAAACTTTTTATGCAATGTGCTGAAACAGTCTGCTCCAGGACACGAATATTAAAACATGCCTCCTTTCGCGATTTAATTCCAAAAGTATTGCAGTATAATAACTAAAATAAAAATTGAAATGTTTAATTTTAACATAAAGTCGAAAAACAATCAATGGCAAGAATTTATTTAAAAAATTAACAAAAATATCACGAAACTCCAATCAGCATTTTTGTCTACAAGTGACGTCAAATTGCGAAGAAAGATAGCAACAGCATGCGCAATATTATACCTTTATTTTCTGTATACATATCTTGGTTTTTCCCATATCTTCTATTTCATGCGTAGACAGTTGGAGAAGGACAGATATATATATATATATATATATATATATATATATATATATATATATATATGGGTTCTTACGAATAATTAGCGCATTTTTTTATTAGCTCCGAATAGCAAGCTATCGGGAGCACATGGGAAATTTCTATTGAAAGTTTTGCTATTATACACATGTGTCGCTATTAAACAAAAAACTAAAATTTTACCTAACTTCATGCAGTTGTATGACATTTCTTCCAAATAAAAAATCGGAGATTATTGAGGAATACGTTAATGTAGAAACTGTAAAAAGATTTTTAAAAGCTGGAAAGCAAAAGGATAATCGAGATGCATCATTTATACTGAGTACGTTTATGCTCAGAGTCGAGTCATCTTTTAGTTAACTTTGGATCATCTTGTAGTTATCTTTTTTAGCGTTTATACTGCAGAGTCAAATCGTAGTCGAGTCGAAACTAGGTTGAAACCGAGTCAGAAACGTCAAAAAAAAATCATAATTTTTATTTTCAATAAAAATTATGATTATTAAAATTATGATTAAAGGAATTTATTTTACAAGTTTGCAGTATACAAAATTACAGAAACACAAAAATCGGAGATGCGCACACGAATTAAGAAATCAAAATGGTTTCTTTTTATTATTATTTTTTGTTGTTTTTATTTTTCGACTCGACTCCGTTTATAGTGGATGATTTTAGAGTTAACTCGACTCGACCCTAGAAATTTTTTAGGTCGAGTCGAGTTAACTACAAGATGACTCGACTCCGTTTATAGTAAAAGATAACCTAGGTTCAAACCAGGTTGAACCCTAAGCATAAACGTACTCACTGTATATGCTGCGAGTCGAGTCGAGTTTAACTCTCACTATATACGGAGTCGAGTTAAACTCGACTCGACCTAATAATTTGTAGAGTCAAGTTAAACTCTACTCTAAAAAGTGCATTATATACGCATAGAGTAGAGTTAAAAAAACAACAACAAAATTAAAGAAAAATTCGTGCACCAATATTAAAAAATATTCGTTTTAATTTTTTCAATTAAATTTATTATTTTATTTTAAATATATTATTTATTAAGATTTTAATTAATTAATTTTAATAATAAATTTTTGTTTTGGTATTTAGTTTTTTATTTTTTCGAAAAAATTACTCCAACATTTCGGTGGTCTATCCCGTAATTTTCACGGAGTTTGATTGAAAATTACAATTTTTTAGACATAATATCGCTGGAAAAATGACAATAACATATATAATCAATCTTATGATCATCTGAAATGATATTTTGTACCATTTTTTTTTTAATTCGGTTTTAATCCTATTTGAACTCTGCATATGTTTAACTCTGCAATATATACACCTAGGCCCAAATCGATAAACGTAAATTAATTCGCAACCACGACTATAGTGTCTGTTTTTGGTATTTTTGAACCACATTAAAGTGTCGATTTTAATTTCTATTTACGATTGTAGTCATGGATATCGGTGACTAAAACAGTTCTTACAACTGACGTATAATACCGAATTTTTCGGAACATAAATTGTTTGTTGTTGCTGTTTGTTATGTGGAATTCTATGGTACAAAACAAATTGCTGTAAATCAATAAATAATTATTTACAGCAATTTTGTGCGTACCTGTGGGAAAATATTATTGATGTTTTTTTTATGTAAATCAATTTTGCGAAATTGAGATATTTTGAGAAATTTACCCCCACCTCTCTTCCAGTAAAATTAAAAATGTCAATTGTGATAATAATAACAACAAACGAGACTCCAGATTTGTAATTTGCTATTCATGAATAAAAATTACAAAATTATTTATATTTTTTACGGCTAAGGCCCTTTCCGAAAGTTATACTTATTTATTTAGACCTACTTATTTAAATAAGTATGTTGGCGAGGTAACTTAAAATAAGAATATTCTTACAAAAAAAAAATCTTAAACGAAAACCAAAATTTTGTTAATTTCATTGCATACATATTGTGATATTATGTAGTAATTAAGTTTTATAAAAAATTTAATTAAAAAAATTACTTTATAGTTACAAAATAGTTAAAATAAAAAATAAGTATGTGAAATCAATTCGGATGATTTTACATACTTATTTAAGATGGCGGCAAATAAGTATGTCTAAATAAATAAGTCTAACTTTCGGAAAGGGCCTAAGAAGCCACAAAAGTTCATAGTTTCCATATTAAATATTCCTTATTAATAATATAAACAAAATTTCTCTTGACAGCTAATCTCACATCTGAAAAAACTATTGTTTTGTTTCCATCACAAAATAAATTTGCTTGTACGTTCTATGGGACAAAGGAAAATTATTTTTTTCATATTGGCAGCTCATGTTCGAAAAACTATAGTTTTATTTACGTTTAAAAATTCCATTAAAATCCCAACTAAATTCGCTATTTTAATGTCGTTTAAAAATACCAGTTTCGGAATTCAATTCCGAAAAAATTGTAACTACAACTAAAAGTTGTAGTTGCGTCTATCGATTTGGCCCCTAGAGTTGCTTAGAAAATAACTCGACTCCTTATATAGTGAGAGTTAAACTCGTATTAAACTCGACTCGACTCGCAGCATATAGAATACGTTTATGCACAGAGTCGAGTCATTTTTTAGTTAACTTTGGATCATCTTGTAGTAATCTTTTTTAGCGTTTATACTGCAGAGCCAAATCGTAGTCGAGTCGAAACTAGGTTGAAACCGAGTCAGAAACGTCAAAAAAAAAATCATTTACTATCGTATGTTTATATGTTTTTCTTGTATTATTTTCTGAATTTTATAAAAATAAAATAACAAAGTTTTATTGCCACACAAAAATCGAAGATTCGCACACGAATTAAGAAATCAAAATGGGGTCTTTTTATTACTATTTTTTTGTTGTTTTTATTTTTCGACTCGACTCCGTTTATAGTGAAGGTTTTTAGAGTTAACTCGACTCGACCCTAGAAATTTTTTAGGTCGAGTCGAGTTAACTACAAGATGACTCGACTCCGTTTATAGTAAAAGTTAACCTAGGTTCAAACCAGGTTGAACCCTAAGCATAAACGTACTCATACAGTATAATTGTCGGAAGGTGACGAAGATGAAGATAAATAATCACTGCGTTCCATTGGAAACAATTTGCTACTGCCAAGTACTTGTGAGTAGATATCCAATGGAACGCAAATTTTTGTGACAGTAGTAAAACATAACCTCAATTTAAATAAAATTGCTAGATTTTAATAAAAAATACGTTGTTTTATTAATAATCCTTGTGTTCAATCGGGCAAAAATGATAAAAAATGTTATGATATTTTTTATCACTTTTGGCATTAAACATACTCATTTAACACACAAAAAACCTACCTTTTTCTTGGTTTTTGTGGTTCCAGCCTGTCCATTTTGAATTTATTTTCTTTATGATATTTTCAGTACTTAAATTAAATCAAATTTGATTTTTTAAGATATTTATATGGTATTTATACCGTCACCTATTTATTAAAATATAAATAATAATTTATATTTCGAAGTTTTGTCTGAAAACACACAACACAACGAAACTCAAACTAAAATTATTTGTGTCTCCAATATTTGGATAAAAACCAAATAGTTTCAATATCAAAATAAATTATAAAGAAGAAATATTTAAAAAATATTGACGATTGTAAAAGTAGAAAAAGCGCCTTTTGAGGAAAAATGTTAAAATGAGGCAACTGGCAAAATGACATTTCTCATAAATGCAACGAAAGAAATTTTTGCAATCCGGTAATTAAAAATTGTTTTTATAATCCAAAATTGGAATTATTTACAATTATTATCAATCTGGTAGGTAAAAATTGTGTTTATAGTTCAAAATTGGAATTGTTTACAACAATTTCGAACGTCAAATTAGCAGCTACCTCAGTTTAAAAATTTTCCACTAGGTGGAATCTGTGATGCTCCAATCGCCAATAACATTTAATTAAACACCTGGGGTGAGATGTTGTAACCATCACGTTTTTCGCTTCGATGCATTTTCGATAGAATAACGGTATTTTAGAAGTAAATTGTTTTAAAATTTTATATTTTTAACAAAGCAGTACAGTTATTCTATCGAAAATGCATCGAAGCGAAAAACGTGATGGTTACAAGTTACAACATCTCACCCCTGACGACAAAACGAGTTTATTGAATTTTACAAAGCGATTTAAAACAAAATATAACATTTAAAATCAATTTATCAATTTTGGTTGTTCAATCGGGTTTGACGTACAGTATACGAAATGAAGTTAGGGTGGGATAAAATATCACGATATGTTTTATCATTCACTGCGTTCCATTGGAAACAATTTGCTACTGCCAAGTACTTGTGAGTAGATGTTCAATGGAACGCAAATTTTTGGGACAGTAGTAAAACATAACCTCAATTTAAATAAAACTGCCAGATTTTAATAAAAAATACGTTGATCTATTAATAATAATAAGTAATAAAACATTAAACACCAAAATAATTAAAATATTTTTACGATTTAACAATTGTGCGTCGTATCACAAACATAAACAAAAATTTTTTGTTTTTTACCCTAATCGAACCAACATATTTTCGTTATGTCAGTAAATTCAAATTCTAATCAAATAATTTACGAAAATTTTTGAAGATAATGAGTAGATGTCAAGTACATTGTATGGAAATGTTTCAAAATAAAATACATACAAGTTTATAATTAAATTAATATTATTTTGAAAATCGATGCATTTTGCCCGATTTATGCCCGATTTAGATGAAGAAAAATGTTTGCCTTGCAAAAAAAGAAGAGATTAGTATATTACAATTTTCGTTTGAATGACAAGAACCAAACATAAGCATACAAAATTATGTTAGCGTTTTTTTTTTGTTTTTTTTACCAATTGTTACTATAAAAACATTAAAAATAAATATGATACTATAAAATATACTCGACCCGACTATATTTTTTGATATATTATAGTAACAAACAAACACAAACACAATAAAAGTATATTATGAAAACCTATACGATGACCAGAAGTCAAATGTTATAGCAGAAAAAATCAAATCAAAAGCAGTTTCCCCAATTTTATTTATTAAGTTTTATTTTTGTCACCAACAATTTGATTTATTAAAATTTTATTTTTGTCACACTACTTATAAATGTCAAAATATATAACATCCAATTATGTATAAAGCCGGGATTCCATTGTGAAAAAATGTTTATCAGCAAAAATATATTGAGATAAAAATAGAAAATCGGTGGTTGTGTGAATGAGACACCCGACTTCGTCAGTAAACATTTTTATTACAAAAAAGTTGTGGCTGTGTCAGTGTGATGCCATAATTATTGACAAAAAGTATCAAATGGAGTACTTTTTATTGCAACCCTCTAACACAACCACATAAATTTTGTGTACGGATGATAACATATTTCTCGCACACAATATTAATTTTCATAGTACGTCATTTTTATGGTAAAGATATTTTTTATTTTTTATTCTGTGACGGAAAATAAATGAAAAAAAATAATTCTGATATGGGTGAAAATAATATTTAATTTTTTAGATAATTTTGAGAGGTGAAAATATACGAATTAAGAATAACGCATAGTTTTGTTCATATTTTTTGGTTATGTTTTTGTTTGCTGTCAAAATATATCCATACAATTTTGCTATAAAATAAAAAATAAAAAAATTGTTTTTTATTTTTCACTCTAATGTAACATTTTTTTTTGTCTTCTTTCATTTTTTCCAGCAGTCAGTAAATTTTTCGTAATGGAATACCGGCTTAAGCCGCCAAAAAATTATAGCATCGCCATTTTGGTTTACATAGTTCTTTCTCATTTTAACTAACGGATATTTTTTTATTGCGTGCAGCTCTATGTAAGGCAAACATTTTTTGCAAGGCAAACATTTTTGTTCATCTAAATCGGGCATTAGATGAAGAAAAATGTTTGCCTTACAAAAAATGTTTGCCTTGCATAGAGCTGCACGCAATAAAAAAATATCCATTAGTTAAAATGAGAAAGCACTATGTAAACCAAAATGGCGATGCTATAATTTTTTGGCGGCTTATACATAATTGGATGTTATATTTGTTGACATTTACCAGTAGTGTGACAAAAATAAAATTTATAACAATAAATAAGATTGTTAGTGACAAAAATAAAACTTAATAAATAAAATTGGGAAAACTGCTTTTGATTTGATTTTTTCTGCTATAACATTTGACTTCAGGTCATCGTATAGGTTTTCATATTATACTTTTATTGTGTTTGTGTTTGTTTGTTACTATAAAATATCAGAAAATATAGTCGGGTCGAGTATATTTTATAGTATCATATTTATTTTTAATGTTTTTATAGTAACAATTGGTAAAAAAACAAAAAAAATCGCTAACAATTACTTGCTTTTTTGCAAGGCAAACATTTTTCTTCATCTAAATCGGGCATCAAACGACCCAAAAAGGGCACAGCTTGGTTGGATTAGGGTTAAAAAATAACGTTTCACACAACCAATATTGGTATAGAGCCATCTATTAGGATTTTTTAAACTAAAATCCTTCTTTCGTTAATTATATGCGTAACTACTTCTAACAACTACACCATCATTTGAGCATGATTATTTGTGAGTAGATACAAGTACTTGTGAGTAGTTTGCTAACGCCAATGGAACACGCTTGGGCACATGTTGAAAAATCGATGGTAGAAAAAACTAATGTCTCATTGTGTGACAGAGACAACAAAATTTTCTTTCTTTTTTTTTCAAATTCGAATTTTCGAAAATCAATTTTTAAAAAATAAAATAACGACGTTTACAATAGATTTATAATTTTTTGTGTAATTTTAGATTAGTATAAATTGTTAAATATGATATAGGCATAAAAGATGATTTTTATAAGTACGTACGTTAGGTTTACTTTAAAAATTGTTACCTGACCTAAATAAAATGCGACAAAACACCATATCAGCATTCCAAGAAAATTTCATCGGATATATAAGTGGTTACGTCGTCAGGATGGCAAGAAAAATAATTAAATGCACCGAATGCATTAATGCGATGTATTCTAAATATGGTGGGGCCTCTAGAATAATTCGCAGTAGCAGTAAAAGAAAAAAAAACAAAAGTTTAAATAAACGTGTATATTCGATTGATTAAAAACAGAACTGAAATTAACGTTATTTGAATTTATATAACAGGGCTGCCACCTCTCACTACATAAAATGTTATTAAGGCTAGTTTACATTTCCAACACTCCGCCTCAATTCCTATCGATAATTATCCAAGTTCGATAGGCAATTGCAAGAACTCACATAAATCAATAATACAAATTAAATCAAATTAAATTAATGCAAAGAAAATTAATTATTCCATCCGAATCAAGTTTAGTCGATTTCCCAAATATTCAAATGTCGCCTTTGGTAGTCCTTTAGTCATGATATCAGCTAGTTGTTCATTCGTTGAAATATATCTGACTTCGATGATACCTTTGGCTATTAAATCACGTACAAAGTTGAACTTAATATCAATGTGCTTCGTACGCTGCATTTCTTTTTCCTGAGATGAGATCACAATCGCACCTTGATTGTCTTCGTGCAATATTATTGGTTCTTCGGGAGTTTCTCCAATTTCCACCAATAATCCACGCAGCCACATAATTTCACATGTGGCTAAGCACAGTGAGACATATTCAGCTTCGGTGGACGACAAAGAAACTCAAGTCTGCTTACGTGTCATCCAAGTCACAGTTGCGCCAAACACTTTCATCACATTGCCAGAAACCGATTTTCTATCGTTGATATCGCCGGCCCAATCAGCGTCCGCATATCCAGTTAACACGACCGAATTCTCATCGTTCCGATATTCCAGTTTCAGGTCAATTGCTCCTCTGATGTATCGTAATATTCTCTTCGCTGCCTTCCAATGCTCTTCAGTTGGACATGATTGAAATTGACTGAAGTAATTCACTGCCGCTGATAAGTCTGGACGAGTCGTACAAGCCGCGTACATCAAGCATCCGATTAATTCTCGGTACGGTTTAGTCGTCAGTTCAGCTTCAGTCTTCCTTTCTAATTTTGGTTGGCATTCCATTGGAGTCGAACTCGGTTTACAATCGGCCATTCCAAAACGTTGCAAAACGTCTTCTAGATAGCCGCGTTGGTTAATTCTCAAAATTCCACGGCTCCGGTCATATTCGATGTTGATTCCGAGAAAACTCTTCGTTTCGCCCATGTCACGCATTTCGAATTCATTTGACACCAGCTGTTTGATCTTGATGATTTCCTCGATGTTTTCGCTCAATATAATCAGATCGTCTACGTATAACAGCAGGTATACCATTTCGTCTTCATTGTTACGAGAATATAAGCAATGATCATATTCTGAGCGAACAAAATCATTTCCGAGCATGAAACTATGGAATCGTTCATTCCACACACGTGACGCTTGCTTCAATCCGTAGAGTGACTTATTTAATTTACAAACAAAATCACCTTGCACGAATCCATCCGGCTGTTCCATATAAATGTCCTCTTCAAGATTTCCGTTGAGGAATGCCGTCTTCACATCCATTTGATGTATTTCCATACCACGCTTGACAGCAAGAGCCAGCATAACTCTTATTGTAAAAATCCTTGCCACCGGAGAGTAGGTTTCGTGAAAATCAAATCCCTGACGCTGGCTAAATCCACGGGCTACCAGTCGCGCTTTGTACGACGCCAACTTACCCACATCGTTTCGCTTTCGGGAAAACACCCACTTGCAGGTAACAACTGATCGATGCGGCGGACGTTCAACCAAAGTCCAAGTTTTATTTCGCTTGAGTGAATTAATTTCACAATGAACTGCTTCCATCCATTGAGATGCATCATCTCGTTTTGCTATTTCACCAAATGACTGAGGAACATTGTCAACGTACGCCACGGCACCAAGTGCGAAGTCCAATGTGCTAGAATTCAATGCAAACCCCGAAAAGTACTCCTCCCCGTTGTCCTCATGCATTTTGAGCTTTGTCGGATCGACAAAATCTTCATAGCGCTTCGGTTGTTGACGCTTTCGCTGCGGTCGCGATACCACGTTGAATGGTTGATCGTTGATTACATCTGCACCAGCAGATCGAGCATCATCTCGTTCGACATTCATCGTATCACTGTCCGCTGAACTCTCCGCCTCGTCAACACCGTCTGAATTCTCAACATCTTCAACACCGTCCGTGAATGACTCTGTCTCGAAGAAAACTGAATAAGAATTCGGTTGCGACTCATTAAACACAACATCTCGACGTGTAACAATCTCGTTCTTCGATGGGTCCCACAGGCGGTAACCATTCACAGCATAGCCGACCATTACCATTTTCGATGATTTCATATCCAATTTCTTGCGTAATTGGTCTGGTACATGTGCATATGCAGGCGATCCAAAAATACGAAGCCTTGACAGATTGGGTTTCTTGCCTGTCCAAAGCTCAACTGGTGTCGCATCCAAAATAATCGCACGTGACGGACTGCGATTCGCTATGTATGCCGCACAATACACGGCCTCGCCCCAAAAATCCTTGCTCATTTTTGAATCAGCGATCATAGAACGTGCCTTCTCAAGCAATGTCCTGTTCATTCGCTCGGCGACGCCATTATGTTGAGGTGTGTACGGTTCGCTGTATTGGATCTGAATCCCGGCTTCATCACAAATGGCCCTGAATTTATTGGAAATATATTCGCCACCATTGTCGCATCGGATTTTAGAAATTTTCTTCCCAGTGTGCGTCTCCGCCATCGATTTGTACCTCTGAAACATATCAAGAACGTTAGACTTGTTCTTTATCAGATATACAACAGTGAAATGAGTGTAATCGTCGATGAATGTCACCAAGAAACGCTGATCATCCCACGTGACTGGCGTAACAGGCCCACACACATCACTGTGCACAAGCTCCAATACACGACTCGATCGTGCTCCGCCTGAACCGTTGAATGATTTTCGAGATTGTTTTCCGAAAACACACGGCTCGCAAACAGCTTCAGCATCGTTGTTCATGGCACCCATTCCATCGACCAAAGTCGACAAACGCTTAACGTCAGCGTAGTTTAAATGTGCCAACCGACGATGCCACAGACGAATGCTTTGTTTCACTTGCGTAGATTCCATTCCATTCGACGCTTTCGCAGCAATGCCTTTGTTTGATGATGTTGGAATATTCGCTACTTCATGTCGCACACCCTTCAACTCAAACACATACAGCTTTCCATTGCGCCTGCCTACGGCCATATCCAAATTATCCTTTGTAATACGGGCCAAACCATCGTCGAAAATTACTTGGCATCCAGCGCTCTCCAAACGACTCACAGATAGCAAATTGTATTTTAAATTTTCGATCAACAAAACATTCGTGAGCGTGCACTGACGCTCTATGCCATTGACGATGATAGTTCCCACAATTGTACCACATTTTGTTGCTGTGATCGACACACCATTCTTTGCAATGCCAATTACGACCGGCTTGGTCAAATTCCTCAGCTCGCTGAACATTGACTTATCATTCGCCATGTGCTCTGAAGCACCCGAGTCAACAATGAAACATATTGTCGTCTGCATTCCACACTGTAGCGCAAAATCACCAGCATTAGCCACAAATACCACTCCATTCGCATCTGTATTCGACGCGCAATTCGCATTTGGCTTTTGATAATGCTGCTGATTGGGTTTCCCCTTAAAATTGCTGTTCGATGATCCACTAGTAGAGTTCCGTTGATTTAATTTCGGACAAGCGTCCCTTCGATGACCAGGCTTTTTGCAGAAATAGCACTTAATTTGCTTCGAAGTATTATTGCCATACATGGCGACGTTGTCTGAATCACCATTCAGACGACCATTCGAAGTTTTGCTTTCCTCGTCCAAGAGGCGCGAACGCACCAATTCCATCGTCAATTTAGATGGTTCGATCGTCTCCAATGCTGTCACGACCATGTCATATCGCTTTGGTAGCGTAATCATGAGCGATACAACCAGCATTCGATCATTTGTCTCAGCGCCACACGCCTTTAATTCACGTATCAATTTGTCGAATGCAAGAAAATGTGAAGTTAGGTTGTCAGAATCTGAGCATCGCATCGTCAACATACGCTTTCTGACACCAATTTCGGTCGCCACACTTGCACGTTCGAAAATTGCTTTCAATGAATTTATCATCGCAAACGCTGTCGGCCGGTCCTTTAGATATTCCAAATGTGAATCCGCAACACGTCGAGTTATATGCACCTTGCACATGCGATCCTCCTTCTTGATTTTTTCGAAGTCGGCACCGACTGGAATTTTCGCTTCGGCGGCATCTTCTTCCAGCCATTTTTCGACACCCTTTTCCTCCAATGTAATTTTCAGGCGGAAAAACCAGTTGTCGAACTCACGTCCTTCGAATTGTTTGAATGCAAATTTTTCTTCATCAGCCATCTCAAATTCTTTTACACAAATATATTTCAATTAAAAATTGCTTAAATTGGCCCAACTAAACGTTTGTTTCGCACCAATTTACACGCGATAGCCCATAACCTCTAGAATAATTCGCAGTAGCAGTAAAAGAAAAAAAACAAAAGTTTAAATAAACGTGTATATTCGATTGATTAAAAACAGAACTGAAATTAACGTTATTTGAATTTATATAACAGGGCTGCCACCTCTCACTACATAAAATGTTATTAAGGCTAGTTTACATTTCCAACAGGGCCCACACAACAGCACTTAATTTATTATTTTTTAAAACAAGAGGAGGGTTAATAATCCCGGCCAAAGACGTAACTGACCTTTCCATCATTACAAACCAGTATTTTAAAAGTGCCAATATAGATTTTAAGAAGAAACATCAAGATGAGAGACTAGCGTTAAGAATCTTACAGGATCTTAATATAGGTGAAATGTTTCCAGCACTACATGATCATCAATTTGATACGGAAATTGATAATATGTAACCATATATATAAATTAGCGAAAGTTATTATAAAATGTTTCATAAAAATAAAATTTTCACAAAAATCGCGAGAAATTAATGAAAAAAATACGACACACATCCCCAGGTTCATTGGCGTATTTTTCACTTATTTTTAAATAAACAAACTAATAAACAAACACTGCGTTTCATTAAATTTTTGTTTATTGTTGTGACATTTAATTTCGAAAATTTTTGCCATTTTGTTTGTACATCCAGGTGTGTATTTAAAATATTAAGGGTTAATTATTGAGAAATAATGTTAATATTTTTTATAAAATGGTAATAAAACGTGATAGAATTAAAACTAATTAACTATTGTTAATATTTTAAAAACATTTTTTAAGTTTTATGTTAAAACATTCATTTTCGAATAATTTTCGACATTCTATTTATTTGAGTATGGTTCTATACAACTTGTGTCTCATTAGAGGCAGAGAAGTCTAAATGAGCGAGATGGTCTTATTAAAAACTTCTACCATTTCATATTGCTTGATTTGGTATTAAAATTTTCTGATACTATATCCAGGTACTTTATATCAGTGAATAATAAAGCGTGTTCCATTGGCGTTAACAAACTACTCACAAGTACTTGTATCTACTCACAACTACTCACGCTCAAGTGATGGTGTAGTTGTTAGAAGTAGTTACGCATATAATTAACGAAAGAGGGATTTTAGTTTAAAAAATTCTAATAGATGGCTCTGTCCCAATTTTGGTTGTGTGAAACGTCATTTTTTAACCCTAATCCAACCAAAGTGTGCCTTTTTGGCTCGTTTGATAAATGCATCGATTTTCAAAATAATGTTAATTTAGTTATAAATTTGTATGTATTTTATTATCGTCGATTTTATACCGCCAAAAAATTATGGTATGACGAGATTTTTGTTGTATACTTTTCTCTTTTTATCGCGTGTACTTTTTTTTGTATTGCGTGTAGCTCTAAGTACCAACAAAAAAATGTTGGTACGTCTAAATCGGCTATTTATCAAACGACCCAAAAAGGCACAGCTTGGTTGGATTAGGGTTAAAAAATGACGTTTCACACAACCAAAATTGAAATAGAGCCATCTATTAGAATTATTTAAACTAACATCCCTCTTTCGTTAATTATATGCGTAACTACTTCTAACAACTACACCATCATTTAAGCATGATTAGTTGCGAGTAGATACAAGTACTTGTGAATAGTTTGCTAAAGCCAATGGAACACGCTTAATAAAACATTAAACAACAAAATAATTAAAATATTTATCATGTTTCCATGATAGAGTTAACATAGGTTCAACTCGGTTTATGTGCATGGAAACGCTTATTAGGGTAGAGTTTCGTTAAATCCAAATGAACTCGACGAATCTTGTTTGTTTGAGCTATATTCTATCTGTCAAACATTTTTTTAAATTATAAATGGCGCATCGCATATTACTATAAAAAATGCCGAAAAATCAACTAATTAAAAATGTCATTGTCAACGTTATGACGATATATCAATATCAATATCAAAAGTTTGGTTTTTGTTCAATACGCAATTTTATTTTTTTATTCTTTCGAAATATTTTTCTTCAACTCTAAATCCTAACTCTGTTCATGGAAACGGTACGGGTTAGCGCCGCCATATTTTCAACTCAACGAAACCTAAACCTGTTTAAACTCGGTACATGGAAACATGTACTACGTTTCCATTACTACGTTTCCATGATGGAGTTAACCGGGATTAACGTGGATTATCTCATCATGGAAACATGACGAGTTCAGGATCTTCGTTAAGTTTCTTAATCCAACCTAACTCAACGAAAGTAGTAGGATTTGAAGGGATTCTATCTGTCAAAAGCGAAAAAACAATTATACCAATTCAAAATGCCATTGCGAATATTCTTTTCTCTCCGTAATACTTTATAAATCATAAAAATCACAATAAATGTTAAATTTAAAAATTTCCACCATACAAATAAAATTTTTAAAAATGACTTTAAATTATTGTGAAATGTCAATTTACACTAGAATTTATATTTGCATGGAAACGATATGGATTAGCGCGGCCATGTTATTAACTCAACGAAACTCTTAAATCGGGTTAACTCTGTCATGGAAACGTAGTACATGATAGAGTTAACCCGATTTAAGAGTTTCGTTGAGTTAATAACATGGCGGCGCTAATCCTAATCGTTTCCATGCAATTATAAATTCTAGTGTAATTTAACATTTCACAACAATTTAAAGTCACTTTTGGAAATTTGATTTGTTTGGTGGAAATTTTTAAATTTAATATTAACTGTGATTTTTATGATTTATAAAGTAGTACAGAGAGACAAGAATACTCGCAATGCCATTTTGAATTGATATAATTGTTTTTTTCGCTTTTGACAGATAGAATCCCTTCTAACCCTACTACTTTCGTTGAGTTAAGATGGATTAGTAAACTTAACGAAAATCCTAAACTCGACATGTTTCCATGATCAGATAATCCACGTTAATCCCGGTTAACTCCGTCATGGAAACGTAGTAATGGTAATTTTTACGATTTAAAAATTGCGCGTCGTATCACAAACAAACAAAAATTATTTGTTTTTAACCCTAATCGAACCAACATATCTTTGTTATGCCAGTAAATTCAAATTCTAATCAAATAATTTACTAAATTTTCCAGAGAATGACTAGATTTCAAGTACGTTGTATCACCCATTCCACACGAGTCGCGCAAGTGGTGACCAGCGAAAAATTACAAACTTAAAAATTAAGAATTAACAAAACTTAAAAATGCAGCAGATAGGATTTCTGTATTCTCGCCTAGCGGAAAATTAACGTCACTTAAGAAATTTAACGAAGCTTCGTTAAATTAGATCTGTCAATTAAGAAAAATTAAGAATGCGCGATTTAGCGTCCAAACTTAAGAAATAAATGTCAAATCCAAATAAATTTTTGATGCTGTAGATGCAAAGATTTTTTATTGTGATGTTTTGGTTCTCTTCGTCACGAGTAATGCGCATGAGCACAATCAGCTTTGTTTATGTATTCATACCAATTTTACCCAATAAACAATAATTGGCACAAGCTCGTGCCAATTTTTCTTCGTCGTGACGAGTGGAGACCGGCCATTACAGTCGCTTTTTTTGTTTAGAGGGTATATTCTGAGTCGCTTCAAGAAGACTGGCAATCCTAATTATGATCAAAATTTTGACAAACGAATTCAAAAGTTAACGTATTCAAAAGTAAACGAAACGAATTAAACAGTCGACGCTCTTACAGATTATAAAATTGAGATTTTTATTAGAATTTTAAAATAATAATAATTAAATATTTAAATTTGTGGTATTGGTAAGTTTAATTGTGCAAAATAAGTAAGTGTAAACCCATAAATCGTCAAAGTCAAAAATATGTCTACAAGTTACGAAGATGATATCGCTGTAGGAAAACCTACTGTCCAAGAAATACTACAATATTTTTCATGTGAAGGGTAATGGCCTGTTTGTTGTTGATTTCTTTGTTTTTTAATTTTAAATAAATTATAAAATTGGCTAGTATTAATAAAAATATGTAGATTCATATTTAATTGTGTGATATTAAGTAATTTTGTAAATTGTATGTGTAAATTTAGCTTCATTGCAGATACATTGATTTTCCAATTTGCTCATCTCCTAGCAGACTGGCTGCGGTCGAATTCTCGAGTAAATCCGGCAAATTCGGTAAATGCATTTACTTTGTGTTTATGGAGGGTAAAAGTAGGCTACTTAAATGATTCACGTTTAGATCCTTTATTCTTTATTATTATAAGAATTGAACGAGTATAAAATAGAGAAAATGCGTAATTTAACAAACAAACGCACACTAAACATCTACATTTACCGCAGTAAATGATTTACCTGAGAATTCGACCGCAGCCTGTCTTGTTTGTTTGCATGATATATTCAAATATTGAATTTTGCTGATTCTTAATGCAATAAGTTTTAATTTATTCTTAAAAGTAAACATAACGATTCTTCATCCGTGCCGTCATCTTCAAACACATCTGGCTGCAGTTTGAATGAAAGTTTCAAGGAATTTCTCCAGCAAAAAACAGAAGAAAAATTAAAATCAAAAATGAACCAATTTGAAAATGTATCTGAGTTTGATGATTCCCTTGATATTCAGATCGGGATTATGGGTGGGGATGAGACATTTACTCGTATGGAACGATTCTGTGATCGGACTCTGGACGAACCGGTCCCGATACAATTGGATAGTAATGATATCACACAACTTAATGAAATTAACGAACCCTCCATGTTGTGGGAAAACACGATACAGAAAATGTCGCCTGTAAAATTATGTGGTGTTTTGAGACCATCGACTATTATGGAGGAAGATTCCCAGGATATATCAGATTTATCTGCCAAAAGTAACCGAACTGAAACGACAGTTAAAGATAAAACTACTAGAGAATCTAGTTCAGTTTATACAACAGCAAGTGAAACAGGAAGTGGAGCCTCATCAACGGTTCAGACGAGCTTACAAAATTTAATTGACTTCGATACTCCCGTTAAAAAGAAACATTACTACTATGATGATAAAGGTAATTTTATAAGTCCAAGAAGCAGTAACGGAACATCGAACGACGTTTCTGATTACGTAACTGCCGCCAGTAATGGCAAAGGCGTGGAAGATATTATCGAGGTATTATCGTCTGATGAATCAACAGAAGAAACAGGAAGTATTGCAAATACTTTGGACGATGTATCTTCGCTGAATGAAGATGTTGGTTTTGACCCGGATAGTTTGGATATAAAGATCGAAAGTCCAACGAAGTCGCTTAATTTTAACGATACTATAGAGGAGATGGACTATATGATGAAAAAGGGTATGCAATTGTTGCAGGAGAAAAACAACTTGGTCACTCTTATTCCTACCAAAATTCCATTCAATTCGCCTAACAGTAATTCGCCAACACCATCGAAACAAATTTGTAAGAAGCGGGACCCTATCACAATTTTTAAATCCTGTAACTCAAGCAAAACCATTAGCAGTAGTAGTGATCATCCCCTGAAAAGTTTTAAGAAACCGATCGGGTCTAAAATCCCGTCCGCCAAAAAAAAAGGCAGTTACGATTACATTGTAAGTCCCATAGGAATGTATATTAAAAATACACCAACCATACCATTGACTAAAACGGGTAACAGTCGTCGCGATATTTTCGAATCAAAGTTAGCCCACATTCGAGATTCCACGGCGTCATCAAATGGGAATGAAAGTATTAAGCAGAAGCCAGAAACAAATAATTCGCCTTGTCCATTTCCGCGAAAGGCGTATATTGCCGCTGAAAATAATCACGTAGTCGATGAACGGGTTAATCCACGAATTATGGGAGGCGAGAAGGTTCATCGACTGTTCGGTGGATATAATCGAACTCCAACTATCACCAAACACCAAGGTCGAATTAAGATTACGAATTCTTCCGGAAAAAAAGAAAATAAATCAAAGGTGGACGATAGTTTTAAAGACTTATCTTTAATTTCCGGCGATGTATCATTTCAAGTAATTAAGAGTGCGAAAAAATACTAAATTTGTTTATTTTGTATTTGTTCAAATAATAAAATCGAAACTTTTATATACATGCTACAAGGGATCTCTTTATTTATTCTGATTTTTTGCAGTTTGGAGCCCAAGCTTCGATTTTGGGACGAGTCGTTGTATACGGCATGTAAGCACCTTTCGTTCCACTCAAATTCTCACTATGGTCTGCCATCCAATCGTATTTCGGACGAAGGCCATCACGATCTGGTGGGAGGTCGGTTTTGTAATGCATCCAACCGAACCATTCCGCTGGGATTTGTGAACCATCATATTCTAAATGGAAGTGTGTTGCATATTCTACCCAACGATTACGCCCATAAAAATATCGGGGATTCTCGTAGTATTTATTACCGTATTTATCAGTCCCAACGAGTCGTCCATCTTTCAAATCGTCAAATCTACGAGCAAAAAAACCAGGTTAAGATTTATTATATAATCCCACTGAATTACAAATTTTTCGGCTGTATTTAAACCACACAAATAAATACCTGTATAATTTTTTATAACTATTTACAATTCCCCCATTTTGCTTGATTATGCGGAATAATTTTCCAATTTTATCTAAACCAAAATAACTCCCCATTTTGAGAATTTTTTAATCGAACTGTCACTTTATTCATTACCCAATATGCAAGTCACACGGATTTCCGTGTACTACCCAGTGCGAAAAGCATGCTCTACACTAATGTTAAATTCTTTTCGCCAAAAAACATCAAAAAAAATTGATGTACATACATCGAAAACCATATTCGATTTGCCAAAAAACATCAATGTTTTTTCGATGTACATCAATTTTATGAAATGTATATTTTTTCATATATCAACTACAACAACAAATTAGAAACGTCAATTTTTAGTTGTCAAAGTTGTCAGAGTTTTTGTGCCTTGATTTTATTTAATTCGATTAAAATAATTAAGTACAACAATTAAAAGGATAAGAGACGGAAAAGAACTGTTTATATTGAAAACATTTCATACGATTAAAATAATTAAACACAACAAACAAACAAAAGGATAATGAAAATCGAGACGGAGAAAACTGTTTATATTGAAAATTTTATTTAAACGATTAAAATAATTAAACAACAATTAAAATGATTTAAAATCAAGACACAAAAAACTCGTATATTCACAACTTTGACAAATACAAAATAAAGTTTCTATTTTTGTTGTTGTAAGTAACGTCAAAAAAAACATAAATTGGGTTCCGTGTACTTTTCGCACCACAAAATTTACATTGAGTACGTTTATGCTTAGGGTTCAACCTGTAGTGCGATTTTGTTGTGTACATGGGAATTTACTCACAGGGAGTTTTGTATACGTACACCATGTAAAGTATAAAATTTTGTTACTGTGTGTTGTCATTAATTTTATTTGTGTTCGTGTGGTATTTGTACCAGTAAGCATCAAAAATTATTCAATCGGGTGAAATCGGTTCAAATTTTTTGGTGCTTATCTTCCTATGGGAATATTTTTTCCCATGCTTTTTAGATTGGGAATATGGGAATATTGACATTTTCAATTGTATGTTTTAGGTTTACAATTTTTTTTGTCAATTTTAATAAAATTTTTTTTTAGATTAAGAACAAATTTAATTATATATATATATATATATATATATATATATATATATATATATATATATATATATATATATATATATATATATATATATATATATATATATATATATATATATATATATATATATATATATATATATATATATATATATATATATATATATATATATATATATATATATATATATATATATATATATATATATATATATATATATATATATATATATATATATATATATATATATATATATATATATATATATATATATATATATATATATATATATATATATATATATATATATATATATATATATATATATATATATATATATATATATATATATATATATATATATATATATATATATATATATATATATATATATATATATATATATATATATATATATATATATATATATATATATATATATATATATATATATATATATATATATATATATATATAATGTAATGAATGTAATACATTAGTGCGTACAATATACTGGAGTATTTATAATACATGTACACTTACAATATAGTGGAGTATTTATTTTTTATCTATAATTTTAATATATTGTAGCATTTTTAAATAATTTGGCTGAAGTTTAGCTTTTGGCGGCCACTGATTTTTGCCCCATTTAAATTTTAAAAATCTAAAATAATTTATATTCTACATCCCTAATATTTTAAAATTAACTCTCGTCAATCTGCCAAAAAATCGAGATTCGCAAAACAACAACAATTTTGCTCGACCGAGCGACTTTTCTTGACAAATCGAACAGTTTGACAGCAGAAAGGGCACGCTTGCTCTTTTTTGGTGAATCGAAAACCACATCAAATAAAACATAAACAAAAACAACATTCACTAACACATCAACATTTGAAAATACTATTGGGTTCCGGTTATTTACTCCCATACTCTCATGTACACAACAAAATCGCAGTACTGGTTTGAACCTAGGTTATCTTTTACTATAAACGGAGTCGAGTCATCTTGTAGTTAACTCGACTCGACCTAAAAAATTTCTAGGGTCGAGTCGAGTTAACTCTAAAATCATCCACTATAAACGGAGTCGAGTCGAAAAATAAAAACAACAAAAAATAATAATAAAAAGAAACCATTTTGATTTCTTAATTCGTGTGCGCATCTCCGATTTTTGTGTTTCTGTAATTTTGTATACTGCAAACTTGTAAAATAAATTGCTTTAATCATAATTTTAATAATCATAATTTTTATTGAAAATAAAAATTATGATTTTTTTTTGACGTTTCTGACTCGGTTTCAACCTAGTTTCGACTCGACTACGATTTGACTCTGCAGTATAAACGCTAAAAAAGATAACTACAAGATGATCCAAAGTTAACTAAAAGATGACTCGACTCTGAGCATAAACGTACTCATTGATTTGAAAAAACGAAAAGAATTCGACATTAAGGAAATAAACAGAAAACATTAAGGAAATAAACAGAAAAAGTACACGGAAAAACGTACTGCTCGCCAAAGAAAAGATTTATTTTATACCCCAAACACATAAGCGGCGCCTTACGCCTGACTTCGATTCTCTTCGTCTTTATGATTTTAGTCTTTGAGATTTTTTTACAATTGTCTTTCTCATATGGCCATTTGGATGTTATATTCAACTAAAATTAGAGGTTTCCAAGCATTTACTTTAAAAACAACAACAATAAATATAAATTTCATTCATCACCTCAAAAAATGCAAACTGCTAGTTTGACGCCGCTCTATGTGTTCGCTCTTATGGAAATACATGTATGTATTCCAATTTAAAGCCGCTGTTCGCTCCGTTAATGTGTTTGGGGTATTAAAACTTGTTCGAAGTTTGTGATAATTAATACCGAGTTTCCATCTTCAATAGTATAATAGCATAATAGTATAATGCTATTATTCCTTGTCGGTTTTCCATCGCATGCAACGAAGTTAGCACCAATTATATTTTTTTTATGTGAACGTAGGTATAATTCCCTTTTTGAAAATTTTAACATGTATTCATAATAAAAAAACAATTAAAAATAACCAAGCATACGCATTAGTTGTGTTTTTAAAAAATTAATAAAATGTGTGCACTATGCAGATACACAAAAAAAAAAAAACAAGAAAAAATCGAATGAATTTAGTGAATTGTCAAAATAATACACTGTCAGATAAATTTATAATGTTAAAAACACAATTTGCTACCTATTATATTTTTGATAGCTAGTATAACAAAATATTATAATTATACTATTATACTATTAACTTCGGTTTTCCATCGTCGTAGTATAATAGTATAATACTATTATACTATTATACTATGACGATGGAAAATCGATATAAGTACTTTTCACACCAGGCGACACCAAATTCTTTATTTTATTTTTGAATCATGTAAATTAGTTTTATTTGATTGGCAAGTAGTGGGGTAGCTTTGAACATGTTAAAACTTGGGGAAGGATTTGTAACATGTTTCCTAATAATGGTTCCCAATATCGATATTATGACATTCGATCCAGCGGAAACAAATACTCATGATCAGGTCAATTGAAACGATTCAAGAATAAGGAAATGGTTAAAACTGGTTTCTGCTAAGGATGTAATACATCGATAATTCAGCCACCCTACAAAATAAAATAAAAATTCGAAGCAGCAGACTTACCGCTTTACAGGATAGGTTTGAAGGGCCAGAATGTGAACCTTTTGTTAAAAATTTATTTTTATGTAAATCCACACCTTATCTTTTCACAATTTGTTACGAATGAGCATCTAGCTCAAAATAGATTGTGTTAAGTATGGAGTTGGTGTTTGATTCAAATTTTTTTTGTAAGCAAATAAATAAATAAATAAATAAATAAATAAATTTGTAAGCAACGTTTAATTTTATATAAATAAATTCAATTTGTTGAAAATTAATTTATTTTTAAGTGATACTTTTAAAAAAATCAAAATATATTGCAATGAAGTTATCTATAAAGCCAATGCAATGCGTTCCACACTCGACTGCGAGATTTTAAAGTAGTACAGCACTTCGGCTTTGTCAACATAACCTACAAATCATATTTTTCGCACAATTGTTTCATACTTACCAAAAAATCTAGCTCATATGTACGTTACAAATTTAGAATATCTCAGTTCTTGCTATAATTCACGTGTAAAATAGACCTAAATAAAATATTTGATGGCAACCGAATGTTCAAAGCCAACGCCACCGGTATGAAAGGGTCTCAGCTTCGCATTTGTGGTTATTTCGAGGCGAGGCGCCTGGTATGAAAAGTACTTAAATCTATACGAGTAGGTTCGTTATCTAAACTATCAGCGATTTCATTACCTTTGAGACCACAATGGCCTGGGAACCAATGAATAATGAATTTTTTTATTTGTATAACCAGCAGTATCAATAATCTGGTTTTCATAATGTTTTTTAAAGTCGTGTAATAGAGCTGTTTTTAATGAGTTACAAGAACTTTTCGAGTCAGTTATAATGATTTTTTATTTTTAATAATTAAAGTTATTGTAATTGCAATTTTAATTGCAATAGTTTCAGTATTTTTAATGTCCGTAATATTGTTCAGTTGGATGGCAAATTTCCAATTTTTATCTTCTACAAAATTTCCAATCCCAGCTTTATTATTAATTATAGAACCGTCTGTAAAAATGTTAGTGAAATTATTATAATTGTTGATTTCAGCCATGGATAACGTATATTATTCAGAATGATTAATAAGTTTTTTGTTTGTAATTCCTTCAATGCACGTTATTATGTTGAGATTATTTGGAGAAGTTTTTTTATAATAAATTGGTTTAATTTTAGAAAGAAATGGAAAATCAATATATAAATCATTGAGTTTTGGAAAAGATCTATTGTGTTTGATGTCATTGCCAATTCTAGAGTTATTAAGTAAGTTTATTGCGGTGTAAAGGAGATTTTTTTGATGAAATCTAAATTTGAAGGTATTTCTAGTGATTCTGATAAAATAACTGGAATTGGGGTGGTTCTAATAAAGCCTAAACAAGTTCTCAGGCAAGCATTTTTGATGGATTGACAGATGTTAAGGTCCTTTTTGAATTTATTGTCTGTAAAAATGTATGTATATTCTAGTTTTGATTTGACTATTGATTTGTAGATATTTATCATTGTTTCAGGATTAACACTTCCATTAAAATGTGTGAGAGTTTTAAATAAGTTAATGGAATTTGAAATATTGTTTTTTAAAATAGTATAATGATTGGATAATGATAGTCTTTTAGTAAAAGTTGTACCTAGTATTTTTGTAGATGTTTTTTCTTCTAAGTTTTTTTTTGTTAATTTTAACTTTGAGGGATTTTGAATTATTTTTATTAGTATAAAGTCTTAAATAATGAGATTTGTCCGGAATCGGTATGTAATTCTGTTTTAAAAAATTCTGCTATGAAAAATTCCGTTTTTTCAAAATTCTGTTTTATAAAATTCTGTTTTACAAAATTCTGTATTTTTAAACATATTAGTGATCACTAACTTATTCATCAATTATCTACTCAGATAAAATATTTACTGTTCGGCGCTGAGTCCATTGTTATAGAATATTTTGTATAATGGTGGGCTTAGATTTCGCATAAGTGAGGAAGCAAAAGCTGGGGCGTTGCGGTTAAGTTGGCTGCCAAATTTAAGACCGAAGCAGAAAATATTTGTAACGAGGTCATAGACTTTATCCAATAGTGGTTATCTAAGATAGGACTGATGTTAGCCGAACATTAGGCGGAGGTGGTATTAATCTTGAGCAGGAAAAGGCGGGAAACCATTGCAATCCATGTGGATAATTCTAATATCAGGTTTAAGAGAAATGTGGATGCAGCATAGCGATGATGTGCGCTAAGATTGATCCGTATATTTCGCTTGGTACCAGATGATGCGGCATATATAGTAGCGGGAATGTGACAAACTGATCTATTGGCAAGGAAGCGACACAAGCCACTCCTTAACAGATCCCAAACAAAGGCCAGGGCGAATCGTAATCTGAATGGCAACAACAATAGAACGAACGAGATAAGGGATGATAGACATTTCACTTGATATCAATGATAGTTATGTACTTGGTTAAACCGCCAACAAGGTGAGGTTGCATGGGTATTTCCGTAGAGCCCGGGCTGTAAGGGAGCGAATCAGAAGACGTATTTTTCTATTGCCCGACAACATCAACTTACGTATGGTGGGCTCAAATGATTACTGGTCTGCTATTTGCAGCTTCGCAGCAGAAACTTTAGTTACAGTGACTTGAGGGCGAGAGGAAAACCAATAGTGGTTCATAACATAAATATAATAAAGAAGGTTGAATCAAACCCCACCTTCCAAAGAAATATCAAGCCGGTAAAATTCCGGCAATACTAATTACACGGGCAGACAGTATCGAAGATTTTCACCCACCTACAGGTAAAAAGACACACACACACACACACACACACACACACACACACACACACACACACACACACACACACACACCAATAAATACATGCACACACACCCACATAAACACATACACATATACACACAAACACATGCATAAACAGATTCACTCGTACAGTTACACACATACGCATACACATCATGAAACCTAAGGTTTTATAATTCTTCAAAAAATGAATTCTGCAATTAATTTTTTTGCGGCAAAAAGATTAATTGCAGAATTCATTTTTAGAAGAATTATGTGAAACAGAATTTTGTAAAACAGAATTTTGTAAAACCGAATTTTGTAAAACAGAATTATATAAAACAGAATTTCGTACCCAACCCATTTGTCCTCGTTAATTTGTAATTTTAAAAGTTTTAATTTATGTGTTAATGAGATTAAAGTAGAATCTGTTAATAATTGTAAAATATCATGATTGTCTGCCGAAATTATGGTACAAATATCATCTGCATATTGGAAAATTTTTGTATAAGGGGGCCTATTCTCGAATTCCACATCCATTTTCCACGTGTGGACATCTGTCAAAATTCACAAAAAAAACCTCTAAACAAAGCGATTCGTTTACGATCTTAAAAATTTTTTTTTTACTAGTTTTGCGCAGCCTTCAGTGAAGTTACAAAACTTATAGAAACTTTGATGGGTCGCATTTATTTTACATAGTAATGCTAAATAAAATAATAAATAATGATTAAAATGTATTATATTTCAGTTTCAATACACAAAGCATTCAAAATGATTATGATTTTATGTTATTGCAATCATATTTCATGTGAAAATTAATTGATGAAAAAAAAAATTGCACGCCTATGAAAACAACGTTTTTGGAAAACTTTTGCCACGAACTAAGGAACCTATCCTAGTGTTCAGTCGGGCAAAAGTGATAAAATTTATCATGATATTTTTTATCACGTTTTGCCATAAAACGCACTCATTTATCACCAAAAAAAACCAAGTTTTTTTTTGGTTTTAGCTGTCAAAATAAATACATATTTGAAAACAAAATATTTGGCTTTTTATTGTGGTGTGATGTTTTTAATAATATTCAGGAAGGGTATTGTTTATTATTTTATAAAAAATCGCGATGAATTGGTTTTGATGTTGCAAAATAAAGATGCTCTACAGAAGTTTGACGTGTAAAATCACTTTTTTCATTTTGGTTGTTCTGTAGGGCATGACATAAAATATAACGAAATGAAGTTAGGGTAATAAAAAATATCATGATATTTTTTATCACTTTTGCCCGACTGAACACGACCTATGTATTTTTTCTGCGCGTGAACTGTCAGAATTCCAGCGAGAATTGAATACTACTATACAACGGCACAAAACATTGTCATTTGTCACTTGATCAGAATTTAGGCCCAGGGCCTGGATTCTGATCAAGTAACAAATGACAAATTACAATTTTTTGTGACATTGGTCGTGTTCAGTCTGGCAAGGTGATAAAAAATATAATGATATTTTTTATCACGTTTTGCCATAAAACACACTCATTTATCATGCACCTTGTGTTCAATCGGGCAAAAATGATAAAAAATATCATGATATTTTTTATCACTTTTGGCATTAAACGCACTCATTTATCACACAAAAAAACCAACTTTTTTCTTGGTTCCAGCTGTTAATTTTAAATTTATTTTCTTTATGATATTTTCGGTACTTAAATTAAATTAAATTTGCTTTTTTAAGATATTTATATTATATTTACACCGTCACCTATTTATTTAAACATAAATAATAATTTATATTTCGAAGTTTTGTCTGAGAACACAAACACAACAAAACTCAAACTAAAATTATTTGTGCCTCCAATATTTGGATAAAAACCAAATAGTTTCAATATCAAAATAATTTATAAAAATAATAATTAAAAAAATATATACATTTGATTAAAAACCTGACGACAAAACGAGCTTATTGAATTTTACAAAGCGATTTAAAACAAAATGTAACATTTAAAATTAATTTATTATTTTTTATCAATTTTGGTTGTTCAATCGGGTTTGACGTACAGTAATACGAAATGAAGTTAGGGTGGGATTAAATATCATGATATTTTTTAACATTTTTGCCCGATTGAACATGACCATAATTTATAATTAAAATTATTAATTAAATTTCTTTTGTATAAAAAAACAATATTTTTTGACAGGTAAAACCAAAAACTTAGGCCGTGCCCGAATACTGTGATAATACCGTGATAAATACTAATTTGTGACATTTACTTGAGAAATTTTCCCCTTTGCAGACATTTTTTATTTTTACTGCCCGAATTCAATAATAATTTTTACTTGATAATTTCCCCACCGATTTTTTAAATAAACTCAAAAATAAAAAAAACGATTAAAATCGTAGCATCTTGCTGCACTTTTCACAATCTTTGGGTAAAAACAAGAGATCGTGTACCGCTTGACCTTAGTTAAACATGAAAATGATACCCATAATTGAAGAGGACGAACATATTCAAAATGTTGGAACCAGCGATGAAATAACAGCGATTCAGTATAGATAGATATTTACATGTACATATAAGATTATAGGAATCGTATGGTTGATCAATTCATCATTTCTGACATTAATAATTAATAAATTGAATATAATCAAATTCTGAATAATCAAATTATATTTTTTAATTAATATTATATAAAATAATAAGTTCGTTGTTGCTCTTGATGGTTGCTGTGGGTAATAAAAAATTCAAATCACATTCACTACTAAAATATTTCACATAGATCTGTCAAAATGTATCATAGGGAACGACTGTATTAATTTGGATGAATGTGTTTTATGGTATTGAATAATTTAAGTGGGATAAATAAAAAGGTACATACTATATATGTACCTACTTGGAAAAGGCGATATTGAAATTTTTCGATACAAAAAAGCTAATTAATTATAATCGCTTAGGAAAATTAGGAATTTATTATTGTTAGCTAATTAAAATGGATAAAATGTTTTTATACTACCAAATTAACATAGAAATTAAAAAATTGTGTTCAAAAAATGTAAACGAAATAAAAACAAATGGCGAATTTTGTGATCCACCCGTATATATGGAATCAAATACTAAAAATTCTATACAATCGTTACCGATTGAATCAGACAGTGATCTCCAGTATGGCGCAGAACACTCTAAAAATATATTGGACAATAATATGACGCTGGAATTTGATAATGTCGATATGAACACAAGCAGTTGTGATGGAAAATGTTTTAGGCAAGATTTAGCTAAATGGTCTGTTGAGTATAATGTAACCCTGGCATGTGGAAATGCTCTGTTAAAAATTCTAAGGAGCTACAATTTAGAGCTTCCTAAAGATATCCGAACTTTAAAAAATGTTTCAATACAACAATCGGCAATCATGGAATTAAGCGAAAATATTAGCTACACTCATATTGGTTTGGAAATCAATATAGAAAAATTCTTGAATCAAAATGTTTATAATCAAAATGAGATGAAAGTAGATATTGGTATTGATGGTGTGCCGCTAACAAGAAGCTCAAAAAGCCAGTTGTGGCCTACTCTTGGCAATATTCCACCTTTTAAAACCATTTTTGTGGTTGGTATATTTCATGCATATATGAAACCTTCGTGCAACAATGCATTTATTGAACCATTTGTAAACGATGTTAAAGATCTCTATAAAAATGGAATCAAGCACCAAGATAAAACTATCAAGTTTCCTTTGAGATCATTTATATGTGATGCTCCAGCCCGAGTATTTATATTAGGTAAAATTTGCAAATATAAAATATTAAAATGTGAATTGAATATTAATTCTTACTTTTTATTTTAGGTGTAAAGACTCATTCAGGATATTTTTCATGCACAAAATGTAAAATAAAGGGAATTTACTTTGAACACAGAGTGTGCTTTCCGGAAACAAATATTATTCTAAGAACTGACAGGGATTTTAGAGAGAGAAATCAAAAGGAACACCATAAAAAGCTTAATTTATTGTTGGAATCTTTAAATACAAAATTTTTGTTGAATTATTTAAAACCAAATTAAATTAGCATTTTATTTCATTTTTATCATTGTTCATATCCGTTTCACCAAAAATGTTACATAAATGTAACATGTTTATATTTCGTAAACGGCATTTGTAAATTGGTACTTAAATGTAGCACTTCGACGAACTATATACGAACTACTAATACACTCACAACTCTTCGTCAAAAAGTCTAATTATCATGGGACAGAAACAACAATAATGTTGCATTTACGTAACATAAAAGTGTCACGTTTACGTAGAATTGTATGAACAATTTTCTTCGGTTACGTTACGTTAACGTAACACCTTGTTTAGAGGATAGGCTCAGAATCTGGGCCCAGAAAACATGACCAGAAAAACAAGAACAAAAACTTTAATCTGAAAACAACATCGAAACGCAGGGCGAAAACAATATTATGCATACTTATGTTGAATTCGTTTCACCCAAAAAACATCACAAAACATCAAACAAATTTGATGTACGTCGAAAACCATATTCTTTTCGTCAAAAAACATCATTGTTTTTTTGATGTAAATCAATTTTACGAAATATACATTTTTCATAAATATACTAACATCAACAAATTAGAAACGTCAATTTTTAGTTGTCAAAGCTGTCAATATATAGAGTTTTTGTATCTCGATTTTTAATCATTTTAATTTTTGTGTTTAATTATTTTAATTGAATTAAATAAAGTTGTTAATATATAGTTTCTTGCGCCTCGATTTAGAATAATTTTAATTGTTGTGTTTAATTTTAATTGTTGAATAAACCATGGTTTCCACGATGGCGAGCCGAAAAAATTAGTCAAACTAAAAAGAGAAAGCAAAAATTCACCAATACTTCGATAGAGAGAAAATAGCATTTTGACTGAAAAAATTGGGACGTCCAGGGGCTCTATTCTCGAATTCCACATCCATTTTCCACATGTAGACATCTGTCAAAGTTCACACAAAAACGTTCGAAAATTGTAGTTCGTATAGATATAAAACACATGCGGCATCCCTTAGTACCGAACAAATTCAATTTTTTTGAATTTTGACAGATGTCCACATGTGGAAAATGGATGTGGAATTCGAGAATAGGGCCCCAGTTTTTAATATTTTAATTCAGCACTCCGAAATAGGACGTCTATACCGAAAAAAAATTGATGGATCATGTTTTTCGGACTAACCGCTGATTTTCGGAATTCACGTAGTAAATTCGAAGAAAATTTTCGGAATAAAACAAATTTTAAAATAGAACCGTTAATTTGGATTTTGTTGGGTAATGAAATTAATATATATAAGGAACTCGATTTATATTGCAACGACGAATAATACAATATGTATACATTTAATTACAAACATAGAATTACAAAAAAAAATGGTGGTATATTTCTTTTAAATACTCTATTTTCTAGATATTAAATGCAAAATTAAAATTATTATTAAATTTTAGCCCATTGCCATTCTACAGCGCCGCTAAACAAATAAGTAAAAATTCGGAGTAACAACTTGGTGCTGTTTCACTCACTCTTATGCTATTTTTTTTTAATCCTTCCTTTTTTTAATTTGACTAATTTTTTCGCCTTCGATCATGGAAACCATTCTTAATCTTAAAGCACTCGACTAAACAAAACACTACAAAAATTGATTCGAAATTTTTTAAACGTCCAATGGTTTGTATTACCAATCCAAACACAAAACAACAACAATTTTTATTTCATGTACTTTTCACACCATAAAATTTACATTGATTTGAAAAACCGAAAAGAATTCGACATTGGACCAGCGTGAACATACTTCACTATTATCCGCTTAAAGGTGGATTTATATTATCAGTTCCTTTCAGTTCCTACTCGTATCGTGTCAGACATCATCAATTCATACTATCCGTACTTTTCAATTCAGGCATTTTCTTCGTATGATTATCATTATAGTATATTCGTATCTTTGGCTTACGTATAGAGCAAAGATAACACAAAAATACAAAAATGTTTTAGTAGCAATTTACAATTTTTGTTTGTTTCGCTATTCTTTCGTATTTTTTCGCCTTCAGATATCAGACAAAACATTCTTTTCAACAATATGTGTCTGTGTTGGTACGAGTAGGAACGGAAAGGAAAGGATAATATAAATACATACTCATATAGAAAGTACATGTAACAATGTTTTGGCTAGCATTGGTTTTAGCTGTCTCAGTCAAAGTGGCGCCATTTATTTCTTGGTGTGGAAATATTAATAACCAAAAATCGCTGTATTAAATCTTCCTTTTCCAAAATTTGCCACCGTCGCCTGTCAAGTGAGACAGCTAAAACCAATCCGTGCCAATGTTTTTTTGTCTGACACGATACGAGTAGGAACTGAAAGGAACTGATAATATAAATCCTTCGTAGGCCCTTTCCGAAAGTTATACTTATTTATTTAGAAATACTTAGTTGCCGTCATCTTAAATAAGTGTGTAAAATCATCCGAATTGATTTCAAATACTTATTTTTTATTTTGATTATTTTGTAACTTTAAAATAATTTTTTTAATTAAATTTTTTATAAAACTTAATTACTACATAATATCACAATATGTATGCAATGATATTAACAGAATTTTGGTTTTCGTTTAAGATTTTTTTTTTGTAAGAACATACTTATTTTAAGCTACCTCGCCAACATACTTATACCACGTTTACATTAGTAGAATAAAAGTATGTAGCAAAAAAGTATCGTCATGTGAACTTAAATTTAAATATATAAATATTTTATCACATACTTTTTTGATATTTCGGTAAAGTATGTATCAAAAAAGTATTAGTATATTACGTTGTAATGTGAACCCTAACTAATAACTATATGTTAATGTCTTTCGTATATTTGTTGTCAAAACCAAAATTGATTACGTTTTTTTGTTTCTAACTGCAATTTCGGGTGTTAATCAAATAATTTGCCGACAAATCTAATAGAGTTTGGGAAGAAATTCACAACACATAAACTGAATTGAATACAGAAGCCTATCAGTCAAAACAACAAACTTTTATAGTATGCGTTCACACTACAAATCGCAACACTAGTGTGAACTGCAGCGGGAAAATAATTAAGTAGCAAAAAAGTACATATTTATTAGGTACGTATAATGTAAACGTGGTATTATTTAAATAAGTAGGTCTAAATAAATAAGTATAACTTTCGGAAAGGGCCCAACTCGCTATTTAACTTTACCATTCTCAATTTTATGCGACCCAACAAGCTATTTTTGAGATAAACTGTTTGCAACCCAAAAACATTTCCGCCATTTTCTAATATGGCGATTTTGGACATTACATTGTGCTTAGTGAATTTGTGAAAACTACGATTAAATTTATTTTTCATCAAATTTGAAACAAAATTGAATAGCATTGTATCATTAGCAATAAAATAAATATAATTACTTGTGAATAATACCACAATAAAATGGTTTCGATAAACGATACTATAGATAAGCTGTATAAAAATTATGAGATTCTTTCCGACGCGAAAGACAAAATTACGGAGGTAGGTTTTATTAGTTTTGTTAGCGTTAATGGATGACTACAAAATGCCGCGATTTACCGACGATTCAATTTTTTTAGCATGAAAAGGAGTATCGTGAAATACTTGATGCTGTAAAAGGATCTGATAAGGAGAAACGTTTAGCATCGCAATTTATTGGAAAATTTTTCAAATATTTCCCAAACTTGGCTGATACAGCCATCGAGGCGCAGTTGGATTTATGCGAAGACACAGATGTACAAGTGAGTACCGGGAAGCAGAATCATGTAATTGGTTAAGATAAATAACTTTCATATAATTTCAGATTAGACGACAAGCAATTAAAGATCTTCCACAGCTTTGTAAAGATACTAAGGAACACACGATCAAAATTAGCGACATTTTGGCCCAATTGCTAGTGGCAGAAGATGCCGGTGAACTACAGCAAGTGCATATGTCACTTCAAACATTAACGAAAGTAAGGCTTTTGTGTTTTCCAGGCTTCTTTCATTATTAATTTTCTTTTTTATGTAGCATGATGCCAAAGGAACACTCAGTGGTATCTTTAATCAAATTATGAATGGCGACGAAGCAACAAGAGACCGTTGTTTCCGTTTCTTAGGTAACAAACTGAAAGGTTTTGGACCCGATGTGATTACAAAGGAAATTGAAGATTTTATCATAGTCGAAATCAAAAAAATTCTTCAGGATGTAACAGCAGATGAATTTCATTTGTGTATGACCATATTGTGTTCAACAAAGTTGGGCACGTCAGTTTCAGGACACTCGGAATTAGTATCGCTTGCAATCGAGCAGGCTGATTTAAATGTTGATATTGATCCAGCAAGTGTAGATGATGAAATAGTCGAACGTTTTATACAGTGTGCATCACATGCTATGCCGTATTTTTCCTCGCAAGTTGAATCGACCCCGTTTGTCAAATTTTTGTGCGACAAGTTACTGCCTATCGATACATGGAATCTAATAGGAGCAGCTGAACAAGATCAACAATTGAGATTATTAAAAGTACTCGCTGAATTATGTGAACATTGTGGTCAATTAGAAAAGGTGGCTGAAAAAATTGAGACAATTTTCACTTTAGTTTTAGAGTATATGCCCTTGCCGCCCTTGGATGCAGAAGCAGCTTTAAATGACACCCCATCATTCCAATTCTCGCATGCCGAATGTTTATTATATGCACTACATTCGTTGGGTAAACAGAGCCCGGATTATTTAACATTTCCAAATGATTCAGCCAAATTAAAAGATTTTCGTTCAAGATTACAGTATTTAGCCCGCGGAACACAAGGGTGGGTGTTTAAGGTGTAATAATTAGTGGATTTCCAATCGACCACCGCAATCACTTATGGTTCATGCCTTTGCTAGATTTACTATAGATAATCTAGTAAAGACATGAACTATAAGTGCTTATAAGTACTTGCGGTGGTCGATTGGAAAGCCACTACTAACTATGCATTTAATTTGACAGTCACATTTTGTTTCCAGTTATATTAAAAAACTCCAAGAAGCAGTTAAAGGTACCTCACCTGTAGAACTAAAGACCGAAGAGAATCAGATTAAAGTCACAGCACTTCGAACAACCTCAAATATCAGTATTTTAATTCGAGATTTATTCCACTCGCCACCGAGTTTCAAATCTAAAATTCTGTTGTCTTGGGTCAATAAAAAAGTGGTAATTGGTTTATTTTCATTAAATAAACAAATTCATCTGATATTAACATTTTTCTAGGATAAATCTTCAAACAAACGTCATGCTCCAATTACGTTCGGTGCTGAAAATGGTAAAACCAACGACGTAAATGGTCCAAAACAATCGCGCAACAGTAATGAAAGTTCACAACGCGTTTACCAACCACCGTCCGGAAAATATTCCGGAAAAGTTCAAAATTATAATAACAGTTCTCGAAACGGCGGTGGTGGGTTTGTTGGTAATTCCGGTGGTGCTGGCGGCGGGGGGGGTCGGGCTAGTAATCGATCGCGCGCAAACAACGGTCGGGCTCGTAACCGCAATTTCCGTTCGAGATATTGAAAGGATTTATAAATGAGGGAGAAATTAGTTCCAGCTGGAAATAGAAATCTTGTGATGATGAATTTTCTTTTCAAATTTTAACCTTTCTCAATTTTTTTTTTATTAAACAGGGAATCACCAGCTTTTTGTGGAGAATTAAATAAATTTTAAGGTGGTTTAATAAGTTTTTTTCTAGGTTTTACGGAAACACCAATGTTCTGGAATGGGATGGATGATGAAAGCGTTTAGCTGAAAGGTGACTGCAACTACTTTAAAAGTTTAATTTAACAAAAAATAATTTTCAGGAATTTCGTGTTCTGCCGTGGCCACATGGGAAACCTCAGTTTTAGAATTAAATTATTTTTTATTTAATTCGTTTTATATTATAAACACTCTTAATTGTAAAACTGAGTACAAAACACATTTTCTTAATTATTTTTATTTCTTGTTTAATCTTAATTCTCCCAATTTTACAGCAGCATCACAAATATTTTTGTTTTTAATTTCCTAAAAACCAACAGCAAAAAATGTAACTTCATGATTTATGTAAATAATTTCCTTTTTAATTTTATTTTTAATTTTATAAAAAAAATTTATAAATTTTATTATTTTGTATTTTTAATTAAAACAAACCTCTATTTATAAAGAAAACCTGAAGTATATTTGACAAAGATTTTTTTTATTTAATATTTGATTGGAAAATCTAAATATGTTTGTAATATATAAATGCTATTTAAAAGTAGTAAATACATAAACAAATTGGAAAAATTGATGTAATTTTTTTAGAAGCTCCTAAAATAATTTTTTTTCGAAAAATAAAATAATTTAGAATAAAATTAATTCTATATAGAAATTTGTAGGCATTATTTTAATTGATCATTTGAATGAGAGATAACACGGTTTTAATTTTTTCTAAAATGAGGCCTTTTTTTCGTTTCACATAAACAGACATCGAAAATCATTCATTTCTGAGTGTGCATTAAAACCAAAAACATCTATAATTCCAAGGCGAATTATACGAAATTTAAAGGTACAAAGTGACGACTGCCCATAGTGTTAGTTGTGTACATCACAAAAACATCTATAAAACTTTGTATTGAGGGATTGTAGAGGAGATCATGACAAATTAAAATTAAATAAACAAAAGAAAAATTATAACGGTTTTTTGAGAAAAACTCGATTTTATAAAAAACAAATATTCTTTTTTTACTTTAAATCACCATAGCTCTCAAACGGATGCAGATACAAGATAACCACTTAAACCTTAATAATAGCCTATACGATTACCAACCAAATAAGACTAAGTTGGTTGCTATCCGATAAATATTTTGGAAGTTACAGTTTAATATTTGGGTGTACTTTTTTTCTGAACCAAATTTTTTAAACACCCTGTATCTCAAAGGATATCAAAAATGAATCCCCCCTCCACAAACGATTTGTTTCTCAGAATGAACCAAGGAATCACCCCATGACGGATCAGCATCCCAAACCCGGACACCCTGTATACATATATATATAAGTATACATATACAATCAATAATACAATAATTGTCAGTGTATAGAAGTTTCAAGTTATATGAATAAGTGTAAGTGCATAATTTTATTTATTATTATTATTTACATATTGGTGATGTTAAAGTTAAAGCTGCAACACAGAAAAGGATATAAGAATGTTTCTTTTCATATATTAAAATGGTATTCGAATATTAAATATTCGAATTAGAAATATATACGAATTATTATAGATAATTATGGACTGACTGTATGTGCTCTAGTAAAAAAAGCGACCGACATATAGTTTTAATTATGTATGTTCCTATCCTTGTGAAAATCCTCGTGAAAAACAAAGGAGATTCTTTCGTTTTTATACAATACGAGTATCAACGCCTCGGCTATCGCCTCGTCCGCCAATTTCCACTATCGTCCGGGAATGCAGTACTTTTCCTCCTTATTATACAATATACTATTCCGTTGTTTTATCGAAACGAAAAGCTCATGATTCCAGTATACATAATAATCAATTTTTATTTGATAAATCTATGCCAAACTAATTATGTGTTAGGTATAGGAGTTTAATTTTACTTATTTGTAATATTAACGGTTATCGTACAATTAGTACAATTATTGAACATTGGTGGATTAGTAGTATCGCATCCCAGCATTGTTGTTGATATATTGCTATTAAAATCATTAACATTATTTGCATCGGCTGTTTCATTATCCGTTGTATCGAAAATCTTATGAGCAACTTCAATTTTATTGATAATGGATTCATCGATGTACCCTTCAGCAACAGTCGATGACTTCCATCCTCCAAATCTTTTTAAGCCTGTTAAATCTGCGCCATTATCAACTAAAACTGTCGCAGATGAACGGCGGAAACAGTGCCCTGTGTATTGTTTTGCGTCTGGCAATTTTAAAAAAGTAGCAACAATTTGTGGCATTTTACCAAACTGATGTATGCCAACTGCTTGTTTGAAACCTTTACCATTTGTGTATTTAAAAAAAACGCAAAGAATTGAAATCTTTTGGGCGCGAAGCTATATATTTTCTGTAATATTCTAAATAAGTTTCGTTTACGATAAATGATCGTGGTTCATTTGTCTTGTTATTCGGGATTTTAACTAAAAGTTTAGATCCCAAATCACTAATGTCCACCAGCGATTCCAAAAATTAACGCAACCTACAAAAAACAATCATAATATTACATACAAAAAAATATTGCAGTGTGAATTGTATTTTATCCGAAGACATATTTGAATTTAATGTGTAAATACAAATAATAATCGTTTTAAATATCTACATGCTTACTTTAGTAACTAGGAACGAATCATCTGAAGCTTCCAAAATGAATTGTTGAACATATTCCATAGTTAATATTTTAGATTTCTTCGCTTTATATCCATCGGATTTGCGTTTCAAAAAGACACTTAATTTTTGGTATTTTGCAATATCCCCATTATTTTTAACCACTAGCATCGACCTGAATAGTTTGACCATAATGTGGATGATTTCAATTTTGTAGATAAATCAGCGAAATACGCCAGAATGACGTTTTCGATGATTTGATGTGTTTAGAGTGACGATAATCCATAAAGCGTTTATAAGCATTTTCGTATTTTTTCTTCGATTTTTGCGGGAGTAAATCACATGTAGCTGAATTAGCTGCTTCCACTATATCCGGCGGGGTACAAGATAAGGATAGTTCGCTTTCACTGTCCATATCCCTTAAATTTCGTTCACACGTTTTTTATAAATCAAATAGGTACACAAACTTGACAACTTTTGAAAAAAAAAAAAACAAAATGTATTTATGTCTTATGATGTCGTGGCTAAGCAATAATTTTATGTTATTTTCGATTTTTTACTTTGTTTTGATTTCTTAATACATATGATAATTAATGAATAATACTAAAAATTATTTTGAGTTTATATTCGTTTTAAAGTCCGATCGGAGAAAAAATAGTATGTACAATTCGGAGGAAAAGTGCATTCTCGGACTCCCGTGGTTGCCGGACTCGTCCGCCAATTTCCACTATCATCCGAGAATGCAGTACTTTTCCTCCTAATTATACAATATACTATTGTGTATGTACGCATTTAAAAATGCACATTATTTTTAAAAAAGCCAAATCTCTAAAATAAAGAAGGGAATAAAGATTTTTATTTCCCTACGACACGAAAATAAAATCATATGGGATTTTAAAATTCATGATTTTGTGTTGTCTTTATTTTCAATTTCAATTTAAATGAAAATTTTTATTTATGAATATAAATAATTTGAAATTAAATATGTATATTGAATTTGCAGCTCGTACACAATTTTAATTGAAATTAATAAAATTTTAATTCACAATTTTGCATTTTAGTAAATTGATTTTTATTCTCAAACATAGTCAGGCTTCGTGTTTAAAATTTCATTTCGTACTAGTTAATATGTATACGATTAGTTTTATTACTTTCTTTTACTCTAGTAAAATAAAGTATAGTAATCATGATAATTTTGGACCTTGAGATTTTTAGAGATTTATTTGTTTTGAGGTCCCCTGAGTCCGAAAAAGTGGGTTTCGAAATGGTGTCTGCCTGTCTGTCTGTCAGTCTGTCAGTCTGTCAGTCTGTCAGTCTGTCAGTCTGTCAGTCTGTCAGTCTGTCAGTCTGTCAGTCTGTCAGTCTGTCAGTCTGTCAGTCTGTCAGTCTGTCTTTGTCCTCTCTACAGCCCAGATGGTTTAACCAATCGAACTGAAACTTCAGATTTAAGCTTTTTTGATAAATTGGGAGGTCCCAGTGAATTTTACTCCAAATCGGCTAACCGGAAGTGGCCACTCCCTTGGTCCAGAAAGTTTATTTTGCAAATATCTTAAAAAGTATAAGGTTTACAAAAAACTACAAAATACAAAATGTTTCCAAAAATTAAAAACAAATGAAAATAAAAAATTTAAAAATTAAAAAAAAAATTAAGAAAAAAATAAAATTTCTCAAAATTCTCTGTTCGTAAAAGAAAGTCGTGTGTTGGCCACACCTCAATTTTTTTTTATTACTTTACGCAAATGAAACATACAGTGCTGGTAAAAAAAAATTGGGCAAACAAATTTATTGCAAATATTGGAGTCTTTTTTTGCTAAAATTACAAAACTTTTGAAAGCAATTGGTTTATTGTTTCATTTTAAATACATGTATGACGTAATTTTTTGAAAAAAAAATTGTCCTGCAATTTAGGGGCAAAACACCGAAAAATGCCAAAATATTCAAAATACCTTTGATTTGAGTTAAAGTAATGTAATAAATTAAACATTTATTTTTTATTTTTTGTTTGTTTTTTATTGATTTATAGAAGTTCAATCTTTAATATTAATATTTTGTTGGACCGCCTTTTGCTTTTATTACAGTGATACACCTCCGATTCATTGAATTTGATAAATTTTTCAAAGTCGCAGGAGATATGGACTCCCAAATCCTCATCAACAAACTTTTTAAAGCTTCAATCGATTCTGGGCGCTTCCTTGCTACTTCTAGCTTCATTATAGACCATATATTTTCAATTGGATTTAATCTGTACTATACGGGGGCCAGCTCAACACTTCGATACTATTTTCTTCGAAGTACTTTTTTACCTTTAAATGAAGAGATAAGAAAAAAAACAAGTTTTTAACAAATTATTTATGTTTATCTGAAAGCCAATTTGTCTATCTACAATTCAAAATTAATAACTCACAATTTTGGCGGTATGGCACGGAGCGTTGTCCTGTTGAAAAATAAATTTGCAAGTCTCGCCAAAAAGCTTTAACGCAGAAGGCTCAAATTCGTTCTGAAGGACCTGCAGATAAACAGCTGCTGTAACGCTGGAACTAAGGAAGCACAATCGACCGGTTTCATTTCCATAAAAGCATCCCCAGACCATAACTCCTTCTTTTTTCGGTGGAAGTCTTAAAAGACATTCGTTGCCAAGTCTCTCGCCAGGTTTTCTCCTTACGAGAATTCTTCCATCTCCAACATGCAGCTTGAATTTTGATTCATCGCAGAAAATCACATCATTCCACATCTCTGGAGTCCAATTTACATGCTCCTGGGCTCATAGCAAACGTTTTTTTTCACTAGTAATGTGAACTCAGGCTTCTAAACTGGTTTAAGTGCTCTCAAACCAGCTTTAAGAAGTCTTTTTCTCACTAAGCCGGCTTAAATTTTTTTTCCCGTTGCTCGCTCAAGATCCTGTCTTATGTCCGATGAAGTTTTAAAACGGTTCCGACGACTTTGTAATAGTATAAAACGATCTTCTACTGGCGTTGTCTTTCTGGGCCTTCCAGAGCCGTTCTTTCTTTGTGTACCGCCCATCTCTCGATTTTTTTTAATATTCCACGCGACAGTACTTTTAGGAATGTTTTCTCGCGCCAAAATCAACATATTGCTTTTACACTGGTCACTAACTTTTCCCATTTTTTTAACTAAAATTGCACTTTATTCTTTATTTGTCTAGGATCACTTCGATCACTTACAGAATAACTTAATCTTACAAAATATGCGCTATTTATACTCAAAAAATAAATTAAAGGCAATAAAACATCTGCACCCTAATGACGGCCAAGAACGATAGGCGTAAAAAAAAATAGTTGCTTGCCCAATTTTTTTGCACATCAGTTGCGGGGTTGTACCGTTGTAATAAAAGCAAAAGGCGGTCCAACAAAATATTAATATGAAAGATTGAACTTCTATAAATCAATAAAAAACAAACAAAAAAATAAAAAGTAAGTGTTTAATTTATTACATTACTTTAACACCAATCAACGTATTTTGAATATTTTTGCATTTTTCGGTGTTTTGCCCCTAAATTGCAGGTCAATTTTTTTTTTCAAAAAATTACGTCATACATGTATTTAAAATAAAACAATAAACCAATTGCTTTCAAAAGTTTTGTAATTTTAGCAAAAAAAGACTCCAATTTGCAATAAATTTGTTTGCCCAATTTTTTTTTACCAGCACTGTAAATTGTTTAAAGGAGCACGAAGCATGATTGTATTAGTACGATTCGCTAGTACTTAAATCACAGCACATTCTGTATATATAGAATGTAAATTGTGGTATAGTCAGTCCAGTCGCCGCGGCCTGATGAGAGGATTGATTTTTTCATAATCATAAGCTCATCAGTTCGAAACTGGATTGAATTCTCTTACAATTTTCGAAACATATTAAAAATCATTTAATTAAATAAATAGAATTATGTCTATTAGTCGGTTTCGTTGAATTACTGTTCGTAAATACTAATATACTTCTCGTGTTAATCGAAACACAATTAAAATGGTCTAACCACCGGTAGCATATTAGAAATTACATGAATTAATTAACATTCAACAAAAAAAATTAATAAAAAGTCAAAAAGTCAAAAATATCTCTAGCGTTAGTTAGCAAAAATGTTGCTAAGGTTATCTTTAATAATTTTGAAGACGCAAATAATTGTGTCAAATCAGATATCTTTAAAAAATTTGATAATTATACGACATACATTCCTAAAAATTTCACATCTTCTATTGGCATAATCAGGAACATTCCTATCGGGCTTTCTAATGAAGAAATTCAAGAAAATATTAGATCTAAATACCCTATCTCAAAAATAGAAAGAATGACTAAATGGAATAACATCACTAAAACAGCTGAGGTACTTGAATTGGTTCAACTTACTTTTGAGTCTGGAACTATTCCATTCAATGTCATTTTATATGACAATGTCTTATTAAAGGTAGAGTATTTCATACCTAATCCATTATTTTGTAAAAAATGTCTAAATTACGAACATACAATTTCTAAATGTAAATCTAAAACTAATAGATGCCTAACGTGTGCTAGAACTATCGAGGACGAACACGATTGTGACATGAAAGATTCTTGTAAATTTTGTGGAATGGGTCATGTTACTAACTTTTTCAGATGTAATGAAAGATATAGGCAAAAACAAATTAGGGAACATATGATTTTAAATAAATCTAGTTTCAGAGAATCCAAAAGCCACCTTTATGGTAGCCAACAAAAAGTCCCTAAACAAATAGATTTCGCTAATGATATCTGTGTTGAAAATCAAGCCTGGACCAATAAAAACTTAATGAATTCTGATGCTAGAAAAATTCAAATCCTAAATAAATTAGTAAACGAATTAAAAAATCAATTAAATGAAAGAGATTCTATTTTTAATGACGTCAAATCACTTTTAAATAATTCCGATGACTTTAATAAAAATCCAGCTAATTTAGACTCACTTAAAATTAAATTAAATAAATTTATTAAAACATAAACTTTTTTCTTTTATTCTTCCATTATGTTGCCCTTAAAAATTTTACAAATTAACATTCGTAGTTTAAATAGTAATAAAGATCTATTATACCATTATATACAATCCAATCATATTGAAATCGTTATTCTATCTGAAACCTGGACAAATCCAAATAGTAATTTGACTTTTAACAATTATAATCTTGTTACTGATGACAGACCAGATGGTTTTGGCGGTGTAGGTTTTTTAATACATAAAAAAATTTCTTGGAGAATTATTGATTTAAATTTTCATTACATCCGTTTTCAAGCTTTCAAAATTAACCTCAAATTTAAAAACATTAATTTTAATATCTTATCTTTTTATAATAATTCTGTTATTAGACCTGAGGAAATCATTAATGAATTTGAACATCTTATTACTCAAAATCTAGATAACTGTTTAATAGCTGGAGACATAAATGTTCATAACAGTCTTTGGAATAGTTCATTGACCTCTACTTACGACAGGGTGGGTGATAAGATTGCAGATATAATCACTACTAATAATGTCTTTTTATTAAATGACGGATCTCACACAAGGCAAGATTTTTTCAGAAATAATTCTGCAGCACTAGACATTACTTTGTGTTCAATCAATCTAATTAAAAAACTATCATGGAAAGTAGATCCCATTAATTTAGGAAGGGACCATCTCCCAATACTTATTGACTTTAAACTAAATTATTATCAAAAAAAAACAAATCACAAACTGGTCAAAAGTATTGAAAGACTTTGATCTAAGTTCTATTAATGATAAATGCAATGTTCAAGAACACCTAGAAAAATTAATTTCTGAAAATACTTCTATTATCACAAGTAAAAATACTTTTAAACCTAAACCTTGGTGGAACGATCTTATACAAAGACTATGGAACATAAAAAAATACAAACAACTAATTTATAATTTAAACAAAAACATTTTTACTGCTATTGAACTAAAAAAATCTATACAAAAACTTAAATTAACAATCAGAAAAGAAAAAATCTTGGAATATTTTTTTAATAAGCATCAATCATAAAACTAATAATTCTGATCTCTGGAACAACATCAATAAAATTAAAAATAAAAAACAATCCAACTACAGAATTCTAGAAGATCCCACATTAGCTAATAATTTTCTAAATTACAATTTTCCTTTCTCCTTTGAATCTCCTCCTAATCTCTCCAATAACCTCAATCCTAATATCAATCCTGCAGAATTTAATAACATTGAAATTCTTGATATTATTAAAAAATCCAATAATACTGCTCCAGGATATGATAAAATCTCATATAAAATCATCAAACAATTAGTATCCTCTAATCCTAACCTAATCAATATTATTACAAATTATTTCAACAACATCTGGCAAAATCAAATTTACCCTACAAGATGGAAAACGTCATACACTATCGCCATTTTGAAAAAGGGGAGAGATGATAGAAACATTATTAACTACCGTCCTATTTACCTGTTACCTATTTTTTTTCAAAAATCTTCAATAAACTCATTTTAAAACGAATTAATGATCATCTAATCTCCCATAATATTCTTAATTATTACAATTTTGGTTTTAGAAAAAATAAAAGTATCACTGACTATTTTGTAGAAATATTTAATTTCATCAACTCCCTCAAACAACAACAAAAAAAAATTGTTTTAGTTAACATTGACATTTCCAAAGCTTTTGATAATGTAGATAAAAATATTTTATTAAACACATTTAAAAACTTCAATTTCCCTAATAACATTACACATTGGATTTCTCAATTTCTTACAAATAGAATTATTTCTATTCAAAATATCAATCAAGCTTCTATTCATTACACTAATAAAGGCATTTCTCAGGGTAGCTGTTTGAGTCCTACCCTTTTTAATATCTATACCACTTCTTTACACGACATCAATAACCCCTATACAAAAATTTTCCAATATGCCGATGATATTTGGATTGTAATTTCTGCCGATAATCATGATAACTTACAATTAATAACAGATTCTACTTTACTCTCATTAACCGACAAATTACAATCTTTAAAACTACAAATTAACACTGATAAATCTCATTTTTTAAGACTATTCACTAATCAAAATAATTCCAAATCTCTAAATTTAAAAATTAATAATATCTATATAAAAGAAACATTAACTACAAAAATACTGGGTACAACTTTAACAAATAGACTTTCATTATCAAATCATTACACAAACTTAAAAGCAAATATTTCCAATTCCATCAACTTACTTAAAACTCTCACCCATTTTAATGGAGGTGTAAATCCTGAAACAATGATCGATATTTTTAAAGCAATAGTTAAATCAAAACTTGAATACACATATGTTTTTACAGACACTAAATATAAAAAAGATATTAACATCTGTCAATCTATTAAAAATGCTTGGCTGAGAGCTTGTCTAGGCTTTTTAAGAACTACTCCAATTCCGGCTATTTTATCTGAATCCCTAGAAACATCTGCAGATCTAGATTTTATTAAAAAATCATTAATTTATATTACAAAAAATCTATATAATAATTCCAAAATCGGTAAGGACATTAAAAACAATAGATCTCTTCATAAACTAATGTGGATTTCGATTGACCAAATTGAATTGCACTTAGTGCAAAAAGTGTAATTTTTTTACCCTGGAAATATTCGATTGACCAAAAAAAATTTCACTGACAGCTACACCAGTGCAATTTCGACTACTCCAGTTTTTTTGGTAGTTTTACCCCTCTTTTTACAAATGCCCCTCTAAACAAAAAAGCGAATTCGCAAAATACGACTCAAATACGAACCATAATCGGTTCGTTTTTTTGTTGTTGCTTTACCGCATATGGACAAAAAAAAAATCACAAAAAAATATCATTTTAATTTTTCTGTGTAAGGCGAAGACGCCATATTGTATTTTGTGTAGCTGTATTAATATTTAAAATAAAGGAAAGTAAGTGTTTTATAATATTTAATTATTAGTAATAAATTATTAAAAATGAAAAAAAAGGAAAATACTATGAAATAAAACGCGAAATAAATAAAATATGTGTCGAAAGGACAACAAATTGTTATTCGACTGATTTATCTAACGCAATACCAGCGATCCAAAATATATCTCGAGATTTAAGTGTTAATGTGGAGTCGGAGAGTGTTAATATGGAATCGGAGAGTGTTAATTTATCTAGCTCGACATATAAAGAATTAACAGACAGTAGTGAAAATGGAAATAATTTATTAAGAGACCTAGCACAATGGCTAGTAGAGTATAATATATCTGTGCAATGCGGTAATGCATTGCTGAAACTACTTCGAAAACACGAAATAGACGTTCCTCAAGACGTAAGAACATTAAAAAAGATTTCATTGAAACCCTGTGACATAATTACTTTAAAAAATGGAAATTATACTCATCTTGGCTTGCTTCATAATATAGAAATATTTCTGGATAATAATAGCTATTTCAAAGACGACATCAGTGTTGATATAGGAATCGATGGAGTCCCCTTGGCTAAGAGTTCAACTAGCCAGCTATGGCCAATTCTTGGCAACATTCCGCCTTACAAAAAAGTTTTTACCATCGGTGTGTATCATGGCAATAAAAAGCCAACGTGCGCTGATGCCTTTTTGGAAAAGTTTATCAATGAAGTAAAATGGTTATCAGCATGGAATAAAATATAAAGGGAAAAAATATAAATTTTCTTTAAGGGCATTTATTTGTGATGCTCCAGCTCGAGCATTTATATTAGGTACACATTTTATATTAAATTAATTATACTTTTGAATTAAATATGTATATTTTTCAGGGGTTAAATCGCATTCGGGTTACTTTAGCTGCACAAAATGCCAAATACGAGGAAACTATTTAGAGCATAAAGTATGTTTTCCAGGAACCGAGAATGTGCTAAGAACTGATCAACAGTTTAAAGAAAGAAGCCAAATTGAACACCATATAAAAGATTTTATTTTATTGGAATCTTTGGATATTGGATGCGTAACAAAATTCCCCATCGACTATATGCATTGCGCATTATTAGGAGTAACTCGCCAACTCTTGCATTTGCTGAAAAAAGTAAAACGTAAAGATTTTTTTTTGAAGAGAAATGCTATAGCTGCTATAAATGAAAATTTAAAAGCCATAAGACCATTCATTCCATTTGAGTTCGTTCGTAAGCAGAGAACTCTTGATGAACTGGAACACTGGAAGGCATCCGAATTAAGGGTTTTTCTTATGTATACTGGAGTTGTGGCACTTAAGGGAATACTTCCAGACATTTATTATACACACTTTCTACATCTCGTTTGTGCAATCAGAATATTATGCCATCCTGAACACTCTATAATTAACCATCAATGTGCAGCTGATATGATAACAGAATATGTAAAAAACTTTTCCGTTTTATTTGGCAACGAAAATACAACATATAATGTTCATAGCCTCCTTCACTTGTCCGACGACGTAAAATTATTTGGAACGTTAGACAGCTTTAGCGCTTTTCGATTTGAAAATTTCCTGCAAAAATTAAAAAAAATGGTTAAGAAAGGATCATTTCCATTGCAGCAGGTCGTCAATAAAATTCATGAAATCGAAGAATTTCAACCAACATCTGAAGAAAATATGTATACCACATTTAAATTGGGTGTTAAATCTCCCAACAATTATTGTATGATCCAAAATCAGATCATGAAAGTTCTCACAATTGACGAAGATTCTGTAACTGGCACATTTCTTAAAGATGTCACAAATTATTTCAATTACCCGTTAGATTCGTCTAATGTAGGAATTTACTGCGTGAATTCTCAGAGCGAGGAATATTATAGAGAGTGCCAAACTTTTAAAATATTGATCATAAAAAATAAAATTATCAAAATAACAACGAAATTAAACTCTGTGTTTATTTCGTTACAACATCTGGATTAACAAATTTTTTTTTGTTACAGATGTCACACTCTCAAAAAGGACTGTATTCTGGATTCTGACGATGACGCGAATTACGCAAACTTTTTGTGTATAAAAGAGAATATTAGGCCAGAGACCAGTACACAAATGAGTTCTTCTCAGAAGGTATTTTATTTCCAACCCTCAACCTCCAAACCTGCGAGTGTATCACCTGCGAGTGTACCAGCTGCTAGTGTACCAGCTGCGAGTGTACCTGCTGCGAGTGCAGAAGTATCATTACATGCAACAAAGGAAACTCTGTCAATCACAGACGTGCTCAAAACGCTCGACACGCAGAATAATATGATGCGAGTCTTATTGCGGGAGGTTAAACTCCTAAGACGTGAATTAAGAGAAGAGCGCCAGAACAAAAAAACAGGCGATTCCGATCAAGTACTGGAAACACTCGAAATTCCAGCATCTTCAAAAGTGGAGTTCCTCAATCTAGAAAATGAAATAAAAGACAAATTAAAAGAAAAAATTTTGGTATGCACTTACAAAATAATTTTTTTTAGTACTAATTAAGAATCAATGTTATTTACAGATCAAGAGATTCGACAACATCCCAGATCAAAATTTAGATAAATTTGTGCGGGCTTGTCTGAAGCTTATTATTTCTGATCTGGCAGCAACACATTTTTCTTGGTTTGGCCGACATGATAACGTTGCTGTGGAAAATTTTCAAATTATGAATTTAATTAAAGGTAATAACTTACCGAAATAAATTAACTTCCAACTAACGAGTATTCTTAATATAATTCCAGAATGTGCAATAAGAAAATTTCCCTCCTGTAAAAATGTCGAGATTATCTATATTATAAAGAAATGGTTCCAATATGCAAAAGATCGGGTGAAGAAAAGAAATAAATAAATAATTCTATGGATTTTTATATAATTTAAGGATTAACTATATTTTTAATATCAGGCATTCATATGAATTTTATTTAAATGTTTTGTTTTTTTTGACTTACTAAGCTTGCTAAGATTTTTGTAATTTAATTTATAATGAATTTTTTGTTAATGGGTATAGAAGTACTGTATCTCATTGGATTTTATTGGCTCCTAGGCACTTTGTTCGTTAACTATTTTATATTATATTATATTGTAGTAAAATTTAGAGCCTTACAATAATATTATTTTATTATAGTATATTAATGTGATAAATGATAATGTTGATGTAAATCAAAATGTGATAAATCGTGACTTAAATTGAAATAATTTAAACCAAATATTATTTATATTCTATATATATTTAAGGCATAATATGAATAAAAAAACTGAATTGATTGGATTTAAATAACTTAAAATACATAAAATTTTTACAAATTTAACTTAGCATTTGTATTACTGTATTTATTTTCAATTTAAAAGGCAACAAGGATAATTCGTTATTTATACGCAAAAGTGCTGCGTTATTGATTCGCAAAAGTATTACATTTGCGAACCACTTGCGAATCGCAAAAGTCGTACGTTTGCGTATCATTAAATATGGTACGTAAACCTACGTACTTACGGCTCATCTTGTTTAGAGGGGCACTAAACAGTACTGTCATTGTGCTGTCATTTTCGATTTGACTTGTCGTTTTAATATGGTTTGACAGATGACAGAACACAATTCGGTGTTTATGTTCGATTGACGAAGAAATTGAGGTTACACTTTCAAAGAGGGGTAAAAAATCAATCGAAAACGACATTAATGACTTATATTCGAATTATACTTTTCTTTCCAAAATTAAACCTTTTCATATAAAAAAAAACTTCCACTAATTTTAGCATCATTCATAACAAATATTGAAGGAATCACAAACAAAAATCTTACAAACCATTCTGAACAATATGCGTTATCTATGGCTGAAATTAATAAATATAATAATTTCGCAAAAATTTACACAGATGGTTCTATAATTAACAATAAACCAGGAATTTGAATTTTTGTTGAGGATAAAAATTGGAAATTTGTCATCCAACTAAAAAACCCTACTTATATTAAAAATATCGAAACCATTGCTATTAAAATTGGAATTACTATATCTCTAATCATCAAAAACAATAATAAAAACGGATCTATTACACTATACAAATAGACACTATGAAAATAGGCACAATGAAAATCAAATTATCGATACTGCAGGTCGTAATCAAACAAAAAATTTTGTCATACATTGGTTCCCGGGTCATTATGGCTTAAAAGGAAATACCATAGCAGATGGTTTAGCAAAAAAAGCAGTTTTTTCTCCTACTCATTTTTGATAATGAACCTACTCTCACAGACCTATTTAACGATATCTCCAGATCTATAAATAATAAGTGGAAGGAAAACTACACATTAATGTGTAATTCATCTGGCCACTTTTATAAACAAATTTGCCCCTCTCCAAGATCATTTTTCCTATTTAAAGACTCTAATTTTACATCCTGCCAAATCAGGTTAATTTACAGATTAATCTCTGGTCATACAGTTAAGAAGAAATTTAAATTCCTTTTGGGACTTGAATCTACATCTAATTGTGAGATTTGCAACACCGTTGAAGATAACGAACATATTATTAACGATTGTGTCAAATATAACAATATAAGAAATAATTTCCCACTATTATACAGAAAATCCTTATTAGATATCTTAAAGGATCAAAAAATGGAAGAATATAAAATATTGTGTGATTTTGTGGCTAGAATAAATTATAAACTATGAATTAAGACTACATTTAATTTTTATTGATTTTTTTTTCACACAATGATTTTTCTTTTGGAATCATTTCATTTTATTTTATTTTTATTATAATATTAAGATATTAAGATTTATGAATATTATATAATTTAATCATTTAATTTTAAAATTTATTTAAAAAAAAAAAAAAAAAAAACAAAAAACAAAAAAACAAAAAAAAAAAAAAAATAAAAAAATAAAACATAAAAAATTAAAAAAAAAAAAAAAAATTATGAATTATAAATTTATATTTAATTTCAAAACTTTTATTTTATATGTATCCTTCATCTTCTTTATTTAATAACTTTCATTTAATCTAATTTAATTATTAAACTTTGTTTTATATAATTATGCTTTATTTTATTATTTAATATATAAATCTAATTTAATTATGTACACTTTATTGAATCCTCCAGAACCTCCCCTGAGTGGTCTCTGGAAATTTTGGGCTGTTCTCAACTCACTGGTCTTGTGGATTGAAAGATCTGACCTGAGCAAATTTAAAAAACAAAAAAAAAACAAACAAACAAAATGCAAAATTTTAAATGATTTAATCTCAATCAAAATTGTTCGCAAATTACATTTCGATATATTTAATATTAAATTATTTATATTTGTAAATAAAAATGTTCAAAATATATTTTTATAGAAGACTTTGGTTTAATTTACGAAGCTTTCTTCCGTTTCTTCAATGAAATTATTATCTAAATTAATAATGAAACATTATATTATATTTTCTTCAATAAATTGTAAATGTAATACCTATGTGCTATTGATGTATAGTATTCGCTTTCTATCGCAGAGTTTCAAAAATTTATTTTTTAGGTAAAATCAGAACATGGTGACATTATTTGTCTCTCGTCTTTTCGGAATGAATCGAAAAAGATTATATTGGTTACTTTTAAGATAGTTCATTTAACAATTTATTTTGTGTTCTTGGTTGAAATTTCAAAATTTAATTTAAAACCCATAAAACATAAAATGATATATTCAACATTTTTCTTTTTTTTTCTTGTTTTTTTTTTTTTTGTAAAATCATTAACATTGTTGACAAGGAGACGAAGCAACAATACGATTTTTTTGACGATTGGTTTTGGCCCTGAAAGGAAAAGTAATTTTTAATGAGGTAAGCTTTGAATTTGGGTTGAACATTTCTTCTTAGGACACATTCGCGTGGAGGACGATTGTTCTAATGTATACAGCTCACGAACAACTTGCCAGCTCGCAATACCATCACGTGTTTCGAGATCAGATTTCAGCATACAATTTCGGAAAGATTTAAATAAATGCGGGGGATCAAATAAACCTACAATTTGAGAAGAGCTTAAAATTCGCTTAAAATTGGATTATTAGTATTAGCTCCCAAATTATTCAGAGCTTTTCGATTGCTCAAGCCTTGGTGACATATAACAGCTTTAACCGTTAGACATAAGGAATTACACAATTTCAAGTTGGTCTCTACTAAATTGGTTAACGTATTTGATGAAATGGCATTCTCAGACACGTAGTAGCATAAAATGTTTTTCCAGTTTCCAATAATACCGCGAACCATGAAAACATAAATATACCTACCAATCTTTGCTTCTCTGCAATCGTCGCCCAAGTCAACATATCCGTCTACACAATCTCGGATTGAATTATATTTCAAATCCTTGCGAATCTTAATTTCATCAAAAACTAAACTGCATTGTTTATCGAAAATATCTAAAGTGCCGATTTTTTCTTTTAATTTGTTTAAAATTTGTACATTATTTGAACCTGGGAAAAAATGTTTTATTGGTTGCCACCGTATAAGCGAAGATTTAGATGGTAAATCGAAATTCAACCTGTTCCTCAAAAAAATATATGATTTCGGGGACCGGTAATAAATGTTTTCCGCATGTATTTTTAATGTTTCGGGCCACTTCTGCGTTTTCTCTTTTTCTAAAAGTAGCAACCGACAAAAGTTTTTGGAGTGTTCACTTTTATTTGCTTTGGTAATTAAATCAGTTAAACATGATTTGGGTTGATTTTTCAAATCGATCAGTTTTTATTTGCAATTCGATTTCTTTGCTCTAAATTTTTAATTTTTCTTCGTAATTCCTTATTATCATTTCGCAGTTTGTTAATTTAAAAAAAAAAACTTAAAGATCGGTAAACCTCGATATTTTTTTCATTTTTTTCACAACAGCATTGGAGCATTTACTTGCAACGTATTGTCAAAATACGGATCGGGTAATTGTGCGATTTCTGCTGAACACATATCTTCTTGTGGCTTATTTGAGAAGGTTTTTAATTTTGAAGTGGCATTATAAGGTGCTGGCAATTGTAAAGGGTTTGATTTTTGAAGTTTTGAATTTGATTAGTTGACCCAGTATTTAAATTAACTACCCCTTTGCTAATTTGTAGATTGGGGTAAAAATAATGTTGGTACAGCTGTCTGTTTAAGCTTGCGTTTAAGAATATAGCTTGCCTCAAAATGGTTTGAACAAATAAATATTCTCTTTTTACTGAAAGGTAATATGCCACAATTTTTTAACCAAAGTTCGTGGTTCGAATAATGCGTAGAATATTTAAAAAGATGAGCACCATCTTTTAAATTAGAATTACAGTGCAAAACTGCACATTGAACACCCGACGGTCTACTCATAATAACAAAAATGATATTTTTATTTAACGAGTACAAATAATTACCTATAAATCGATTAAAATGAAAAATAAATATCGCCAATGAAAAATTATCTAAAAACAAAAAGTAATAATAAACAAGATTTGATTATTAGAATAAATTCGGTAAATTCTAATAAAGAAAATCAGATTGACGACAGCGAAATAAAAACACAATATTCCTCTATTGTACAATGTACATATATACGGTTCAATAATCCAAAATTCAATAAATAGTAAAAATTTGGTAAGCAACTACGAACTACGAACTTAAAATGCATACAGATGTATTATGTATTTATGTATACTATATGTTGCAATTTTGCTACCACCGAGTAAACATTTAAATAATTTAATTATTACTTGTCTGAAAAGTTTGAATCAGCAGTTTAAATCTTTTTTTTTTTTTTTAAATATTGTGATGTGAAAAACAAGTGAAATCGTGATGTTCTTATCTCCGCCTCAAGTAAAAAAGGCTGGGCCAAATCATCAGATAGCGATGTCCGCAAGCGATTTGGCAGCGAACGTCACGACCTCAATTATTAATAAAAATACAAAAGTGCAGCATAGTCCAAAGCGACAACAAATTTTAAATGCTGAAAAAATTACCTTACCAGGGGGCCTATTCTCGAATTTCACATCCATTTTCCACATGTGGGCATCTGTCAAAGTTGTCAAAAAATGGTTCGAAAATTGTAATTCGTATATAAAACACATGCGGCATTGACATTTTCCTATATGGGGAATTTTTCCACATGCTTATACCCATTCGGAAATATTCCCTGTACCGAAAAAATTCAATTTTTATGAATTTTGACAGATGTCCACATGTGGAAAATGGATGTGGAATTCGAGAATAGGGCCCCAGGCAATTTAAATCAAAGTGAAATTATTAGTTTAAATAACATTGGTATGTTGAACCATAACGAAACTAAAAGTGCATCGTCGCCAAATATTGACGATAAAACAAACAATGATAGTGCATCGGCATCAAATGACAATAAAATAAACAGTGATGTAGGTCAGTGTTTAGTGCAAACGGGAATAGACCGGTATATTACTGTCCGATCAAAACGAAGAAGAAGCCCTAGATCAGCGGCCAGTGCAAGCGCAAATAAATTCACTAAGCTAGCTAGCGTTGAATTGACGCATGGTAATAGGTATTCTTGCTTGGTTGCTGACGAGCCGCCGGCCGAAAAAACTCCAAAAACTGAGAAGCCGCCACCAATCTATTTGAGGGAAGAATCAAATAGAGAACTTGCAAAAACGATCGAGTTTATCACGGAAGGTGCATTTTATATTTCCGGAATCAAAAGAGGAGATATAAAAGAAACAAAAATTCAACCGCTCAATATTGATGCTTACAGAGCAATAATTAAACATTTTGACCAAGTTGGTAAACATTACTACACTTATCAACTAAAGAGCCAAAAAGGATTGGTTGTCATCTTAAAAGGAATAGAGAGTTACGTGGATGCAAACGAAATACGGGATGCTCTCGCTGAAAAAGGTTTCCAATGCAGATCTATTACCAATATTTTTAATCGGGAGAAGGTACCTTAGCCATTGTTTCGTCTGGAATTAGAACCAGACAATAAAAAAGTTGAAAAGGCAACCATTCAATATTTAACCTAAAATATCTACTGTACAGAAGAGTTACCATCGAGGAGCCCAGGAAAATAAATGGGCCGGTACAGTGTGTTAAGTGCCAAGAATATGGGCACACTAGAGCATATTGCACTTTGAACGATGTTTGTGTTATATGTGGTGAACTCCACAATTCAAAGGTTTGCAATAAAGCTAAAAAGGAAGCATCAGTGAGAAAATGCAGCAACTGCGATGGAAATCACACAGCTAATTATAGAGGGTGCCCAATTTATCTAGAATTGAAAAGGAGAATCAATCCAAAGCAACGAGCAGAACAGCGGATCCTAAATCTTCATTCTTCAGCTAGAAAAGAAGCACGACAAGAAATTCTAAACACAAACGCTCAAAATGGAAAACAGTACGCAAATGTAAACGGCAGCGTGTACGAAGGGGTTTCATACGCAAGTGTTCTTAAAGGTGCCGCTCCTAAAGTTCAAGCAAGTGAAGAGGGAACATCTCAACGGCTTTAAATAAATTGACCAATATGATGCAAAGCTTCATGGCGATGATGGAGAGAACCATGGATCTAATGATGCAGAATATGAGCACGCTGATGCAGATAGTCGTAAAAAGCCAGAAATGACCATCATCAAAATAGCCATATGGAATGCAAACGGCCTAGCACAACATAAAGCGGAGGTACATGCATTTTTCACTGAGCACAATATTGACATAATGTTAATATCAGAAACACGCTTCACCAAAAATAGCTATTTCAAAATTAATGGGTACTCTATTTATGACACCAAGCACCCAGATGGTAAAGCACATGGAGGCACTGCTGTATTGATTAAGCGAAGATTAAAACACTACGAACTTACGAAATATGAGAAAGAACATATACAATCAACGAGCATCTGCCTGCAGGAGTGGTCTGGAAACTGCGTCATATCGGCAGTGTACTGCCCTCCAAAACATGCTATAAAAAACTCCAGTATTCTTGGATTATTTCAGCCAGCTGGGTAATACATTTCTTGCGGGCGGTGATTACAACGCTAAACATACTCATTGGGGTTCCAGATTAACATCGCCGAAAGGCAAACAACTTTATGATGCTATAGAGGAACAGTCGCTGGATTATTTATCTGCCGGTAACCCAACTTACTGGCCCACGGATAAAAAGAAAATTCCTGATCTAATTGACTTTTGTGTAACTAAGGGCATTCCACGTACATACGCTAAGGCCACCGATTGCTATGATCTGTCTTCTGATCACTCACCGGTAATAGTAACATTGAGTACCGATGTCCTAAGGAACGAAATACCGAATCGTCTTACAAACAAGAAAACTAATTGGGATCAATATAGGAGGCTAGTCGAACAAAAGTGTCTACTTAATATTCCTCTGATCACACCAGCTGATATTGATGCGGCGGCAGAAAATCTAAAAGATGTCATGACATTATCCGCTGAAAGGGCTACACCCGGCATAAGTAGTTCGGAAAAAGTTAATAAACTGTCACATAATATACAGGAACTAATCCAGGAAAAGCGAAAAATTCGCCGTCAATGGCAGCAAACAAAATCACCGTTATTGAAATGGAAATTAAATCGAGCTATTAAGGGCCTAAGATTTGCTTTGAGGGAAGAAGAAAACCAGCGCTTAAAGAACTATTTAAGTGATCTCTCGGCAACCGAGAGGACAGATTATTCTTTGTGGAAGGCAACAAAAAATTTAAAAAGGCCAACAATTTCGAATCCACCGATTAGACTACCAACAGGAAATTGAGCGAGAAGTGATGAAGAAAAAGCCAATGCTTTTGCTGCTCATCTAGCAACAGTATTCGTCCCACACGAATAAGATAATTATTTCGTGCTACCCCAGCCAACGGACGATGGTTTATCCTACAAACCTATAAAGTATAACTGGAAGAAAGTTAAGAATACAATTAAAACTTGCATAAGCCCGAAAAAGGCACCAGGACATGATCTCATTACTGGAAAAATGATAAGGTAATTGCCAGATAAATGCATAAAACTAATAACATTTGTATTCAACGCGATCATGCGGACCAGCTATATTCCTCAAAAATGGAAGATATCCTTGATCTCAATGATACATAAGCCAGGAAAAAATGAAACGCAAATCTCATCATATCGTCCAATAAGCATGCTGCCCACAATCTCAAAGCTATTTGAAAAAATGTTATTAACGAAATTGAAACCAATATTAGAAGAACGGCGCGGTTTTCCAGACCATCAATTTGGGTTCCGAAACCAACATGGTACTATAGAGCAAGTACACAGAATTATAAATGCAATCAAAATCACCTTCGAGGAAAGAAATATTGTGCTGCTGCCTTTTTGGATATCGCTCAAGCTTTTGATAAAGTTTGGCATGATGGACTAATTTACAAAATTAAAGAGCTTCTACCAAAGAAATTCCACTCAGTTTTGGGAAACTATCTTCTTCAAAGGCAATACATGGTCAAACAAAACAGCGCAACTACTTGCTTAAATGATATTAATGCAGGTGTACCGCAAGGCAGCGTTCTAGGACCAATATTATACTTGTTGTACACAGCTGATATACCTGTAACTAACAAAATAATAATATCAACATTTGCCGATGACACGGCCATCCTGGTGTCCCACATTAATCCTGAAATTCCCGTGGCGTACTGCAGCTATCGGGGGGGTCACAGGTGGTGGATAGTGGACGGCCTATCGATAGGTAGGCTAGCGGTGAATTAAATAAGCCGCCCCCAACCGCAGTCCAGCTGGGGGGAGAGTCTCAGGGAACTGGGGAGTGGTTAACCTGAGTTCATTAAATTCTGAGTGCCTATGATGCCCAGCATGGAAAGGCGAACAGATGGCGCCAGAAAACCATCGACCAATAACCACGGCGGACTGGGCGTACGTCCTCTCTGCACCTCCGGAGTCTCCGCGGGTGATGAGTGGGGGACCCTATAAACGGGTGACCCGGTGAATGGAATGGATCCCATTGGATTGGGCTCTCCATGTGATTAGGTGAATGGGGGAGAGAATGGGCGGAGGGAAGGGGGTGCAGGGTGGCCGGGGTGCTAGCGAGCCGAATGGGCTGGATTAAGGCGTTAAGCGACCCGTGCTGATGGTCTACTAGGCTGGGGGCCCATTTAACAAAGCCCAGTCGCTAACGGAGCCCTCTGGATACCTGGCGACCTCCAGTTGTAATTAGCCTTACCTGCGTATACGGATCTCTGCGCAGGCGGACCTTTATTTCTCCGATACTCGTGGGAATCAAATGGTAAGATCAAACACAAAAACAAAGGGCACCGGCTCTCCTCAAAAGCCGGTATCAGCGGAGGGAGGTACCTCGAACCAGACGGGTGGGGCCTCTAAGGTTGCAAAGGTGGTTGACTCTAGGGCACAAGTCCCGGGAGTTAGCGGTACCAACGCAGCACAGGGGAGTGGGACGAGAGACATTCCTCCGGCGAAAAGGCGATACAGGAATCGCCGCTCGGCGCTCCGAATTCTCGAGAAGTGGGCTGCGACCCCCGAGGGGCAGCTTACGGAAGAGCAAAGAAGATCAGTAGCTTGGGCAAGGAGCACTGTGGGCTGCGGAAGCTCGGAAAGGGACCATATGTCGAAAAGACAGCGGTCCCAGGACGAGGTGGAAGTAGTCAACAGCAAGCGGGCCAAGTTGGTGACTGAAAAGAAGCCGAGCTCCAACTCAGGGACAAAGCTGTTCAGCGAGGTCCTGAGGGAGCATGTGTTGATGCTAGCCGTCATTGACGAAAGTCAAGAAGATGGGAGCATCACGGCGGAAAAATGGAGGTTGGTGTATAATGCACTCAACCTCGTCTTTTTAAAGGTCCTGGGTGAAAATCCGGGACCACTCCCATCCTGCAGAGATGCGGGATGGTATCAAGGGCGTGTAAAGATGACTGCATGCTCGGACTCTAGATCTGTGGATCTGTACAAAAAGGCTATAGCCAAAGTAGGGGAGGTGTGGCCAGGCGCAAAGCTTGCGGCAGTTAGCCGGGAGGAAATTCCCAGCAGGCCGCGGGCACGTGTATGGCTGCCATCCGAACCGGCTAGCCCGGACGGGGCTTTGAAAATCATTCAGGCCAGTAACCCGAATCTTCCGACAGGAAATTGGAAGATCGTCAAGCAGGAGGAGGCCAAGGGGGGCTCGAAATTATCAATCATGGTGATAAATAAGGAGTCCCTTGCCCTCCTTCACAAAACGAAGGGAGTAATTGACTTCGGTTTCGGGTCAATTACTCTCAACGTTTATAAGAAGGATGGGGCGGAAGCGCGTACGGGAGGCCAACCGGAGGACGGTGGCAATCCGCCCAGGCCTGAAGGGGGTACCAGCAGCATGGGGGAAGAAGCTGAGGGTAGGGGGGAGAGTGAATCCGGCGACCTTGGTAGGGCAAGGACTCTCTCGAAGGATGAGGAGGTGCACATAAGCGAAGGAGCTGGTGTACCGATGGAGGAGGATGTCGACAGCCCGGCCAGACGGGGGGGCACTGACAAGTCCTCTATAGAGGGTACGAGGGGTGGCGAGACGGGCGTATCCGGCGCATCCCAAATTACCGGGAATTAATATTCCTGCGGTAGCAGGAATTTATCATGGAGGTAGGTAGAGGTGAAATGGTTATGATTAAGATAACTCAAATTAACCTTCACCATTCTAAGGCTGCGTCGGCAGCTCTACTCCTCAGGCTGACTAGTTCGGGTGAGGATGTGATACTAATCCAAGAACCTTGGATTAACAACAACAGGATCTGTGGCCTCAGAACCAAGGGGTATAAAATTATATCCTCTAGTAAGTCTGGGAAGATCAGATCTTGTATTCTTGGGAAAAATAATATTAATCTTTTCCTTCTCTCTCAATACAGCAATGGTGACACTACTGCAGTTAGCCTGGAAGTAGGCACTTGTAGATTCTGCCTGGCTGGTTTCAACCTACATGGACCGGGAGAAGGAGGTTCCTCCGGTTAACCTGGAGGAGCTGATCCGTAAAGCGGAACAGTCAAAGGTAGGTGTGGTACTGGGAGTGGATGCTAATGCGCATCACCCTATCTGGGGAAGCACAGACATTAATGAAAGAGGTGAGTCGCTTTTTGATTATTTGATGAGTACTAACCTTTCAGTGTGTAATATTGGGCGGGAACCCACATTTATTACTAGTAACAGGCAGGAGGTTCTAGACGTGACCCTTGCCTCAAATAATATTCTTCATATGGTTAAAAATTGGAGGGTGGATAAGGAACACTCCTTTTCTGATCATCGATATTTAACCTATAGCCTCGATATTCACCCTGCTACCCGGGAAGCCTTCAGGAACCCTAGAAGGACCAACTGGAGCAAATATGGGGAATTATTGGAGGAAATGTTACCGACGAGGGCTATGGAGCCCCCGACGACCGTTGGGGAGCTGGAGGACATGGTGGCTAGCGTTACTAGCGCATGCAACCGATCCTTTCGTGCTGCCTGCCCACTGGCTAAGCCTAGGGGTAGGCAAAAACCGGTATGGTGGTCCAGGGAACTGGGAACCTATCGAAAGGCTTGTAGGATAGCCTTCAATAGAGCCAAAAATACAAGGGAGGCTCAGGATTGGGACTCCTATAAGGAGAAACTCGGAACTTATAAGAAAGAATTAAGAAAGGCACAAAGGAGGTCTTGGAGAATCTTCTGTGATAATATGGAAGAGGTATCCGAAACCTCCCGCCTTAGGAAGATTCTTTCCAAAAGTACATCTAGTCCTAGTTTTTTGATAAAACCGGACGGATCTTGGACAGCTTCTAGTGGAGAATCTCTGGAGCTTCTCTTCGAGACACACTTCCCAGGGAGCTTTGAAGACCTGTTGGTGCGTTTTAATCATCAGGAATCACTGTCAGTAACCACAGAGGATATCGTAACCAGAAAACGGATCCTATGCGCACTGAGGGGTTTTAAACCATTTAAATCGGCTGGTCCGGATCAAATTATACCAGCGGAACTTCAAAACAACTCAGTAATTATTCTTCCCTACCTGGAAGCTATATTCAAAGGGTGTTTGAAGCTGGGCTATATTCCTAGGTACTGGACGGAGGTCAATGTGGTGTTCATACCGAAAGCGGGGAAAAGCTCACATGTCTATCCTAAGGACCTAAGACCAATAACTCTATCATCCTTTCTTTTGAAAACATTGGAAAGGCTGCTGGATGTATACATCAGAGATAAAATAGGTGCCAGGAAGTGGGCATCGTCTCAGCACGCGTACACAAAGGGTAGATCTGTGGACACTGCTCTGCACGCCTTGGTGTCTACGATTGAGAAATCGATTAATTCGAAGGAATTCTGTTTGGTGGCCTTCCTGGATATAGAAGGCGCCTTTAATAATGTGAAAGCGGAGGCAATCAAGGAGGGATTGTCATTTTTGGAGGTGGACGTTCCTCTGATAGGGTTAATCAATTATATGCTGGGAAGCAGGATTGTTAGCTCGAAGTTGGGGGACTCCACCTTAAAGAGGCGAGTAACTAGGGGAACTCCGCAGGGGGGGGGGGTTCTGTCCCCTCTTCTCTGGAACATAGTGGTAAACGGGTTACTACTTGAATTGGAGAGAGAGGGTATTGAAGTTATTGCGTACGCAGATGACGTAGCTTTAGCTGTTACCGGGAAATTCCTGGGCACGATTGTAGACGTAATGCAGAATGCGCTTACCATCGTTACGAAATGGGCTGGCAAATGTGGACTTGGTATTAACCCGTCCAAGACAGAGCTGGTACTCTTTACTAAGAAATACAAAATCCCGGTAGTTGTCCCTCCTACCTTAAATGGCACGAGACTTGCTTTTACTGATAGAGCTTAGTTGGAAGCCCAACATGTTGGAGAGAATAAACAAAGCTACTATTGCTTTGTACTCCTGTAGGAACGCCATTGGTCATAGATGGGGTCTGAAGCCGGAGCTGGTACACTGGCTCTACACCGCCGTAGTGAGACCTGTACTCATGTACGGGGTGGGGGTTTGGTGGCCAGCTCTGGACAAGATAACTTACAAAAGTAAGATTGAGAGAGTGCAAAGAACGGCCTGTATGCTTGTTAGCGGGGCATTGAGGTCGACACCGACAAGTGCCTTAGAGGTTATGTTGCACCTTCTTCCTGTCGACATTTTTGGCAAACAGATGGCGGCAAATACGGCTGTACGACTTGCAGCCGTCTCTCAGTGGAGGTGTCTTAGTATAGGACACTCTACTATCGTCAGATCGTTGAAGGATGAGCTGGCGAATCTTGACTACATTAAACCTACTCTACGGTTCGAAAAGCGATTTCGGACCTCCTTCCCTTCAAGGGAATCCTGGAGGGATAGACCGTCATCGGAAACTGAAGCGTTGCAATTCTTCACAGATGGCTCCAAGCTAGACGGCAAAGTAGGAGCTGGAGTATTCTGTGACAAATTAAATGTAAATATTTCTATTCGTCTCCCTGATTACTGCAGCGTGTACCAAGCTGAAGTCGTAGCGATTGAGGAGGTCATGACGTGGTTGAAGCATAATGTGTTATCCTCAGACGATATCACAATCTATGTGGACAGTCAAGCGGCGATCCGGTCGTTAGAATCGGTGTCTTTGGCGTCACGGGTGGCGTTGAGTTGTCACTCATCTCTAAATGAGATGGGTGAGCATTTCAACATCCAGGTAGTCTGGGTCCCAGGTCACTCGGGCGTCATGGGGAACTGCAGGGCAGATGAACTTGCTAGGCATGGTACGACTCTCCAGCTGCAACCGGAAAGGGCAAGTCTGGGGAGGCCTATCACAGCGCTGAGACAAGCATTTGGGAAGCAGGCGCTATCCTCAGCGGGGGAAAGGTGGTCTAACACCCTAACCTGTAGAGTTGCAAGACAAGTTTGGCCAAAGCTGGACTTGGGGCGCACTAGGGCATTAATATCCTTACGAAGACGTGAATTAAGAACGGTCGTAGGAATACTCACGGGACACTGCCTTTTTGGAGAACATGCAAGAAGGCTGGGTCTGGAGGCTAATGACTTCTGCAGAAGCTGCTTGGACGAAGAGGAGGAAGAGACGTTGGTCCACTTCCTTTGCTCGTGTCCAGCATTGGCTCTCAGAAGGCACAAACACTTAGGTAAGTTCAGGATGGACTGCCTCTCGGATCTCGAAAACATTATAGTGCGGGACGTCTTACGCTACATAAGTAGCTCGAAATGGTTCCAATAGGGGTAAAAGGGGATACATCCTGTGGTATCACAATGGACCGTCACCGGTCTAAGTGTGCGTAAGCAGCCACTCCAACCTAACCTAACCTAACCTAATCCTGAAATTGCCTCAAAGGAATTGCAGAATCATTTAAACAAAGTCGCGGACTGGCTGAAAGCATGGCGAATCAAAGTGAACGAAAACAAATCAACTCATGTCACATTCACGCTGAACAAACGCACCTGCCCGCCAGTGAAATTAAACGATAAAAATATTCCTCAACAAACGAAGGTAAAATACTTAGGTTTGCACCTGGATAGAAGATTAACGTGGAAAAATCATATTGAAACAAAGCACAACCAAATAAAAATTACATTTTCCAAAATGTATTGGCTGATGGGAAGAAAATCTCAGTTGTCATTAGCCAATAAAGTTCTACTTTACAAAGCGATAATCAAACCCATATGGACATACGGTATTCAGTTATGGGGATCCACCAGCACTTCAAACAGAGAACTCCTGCAACGAGCCCAAGCGAAAATACTTCGCAGTATTACCAATGTTCCTTGGTACATTCGAAATAGTAATATACATGACGACCTTGGGATTAAAACCGTTAAAGAAACAATTAAAGAATTCAGTTCGAAATATTATTCAAAACTAGAAGCACATCCCAACGTATTGGCCAGGGAGATACTAAAACAGCCGCGATTTAGGCGACTGAGAAGAACAGATCCACTCGGACTGATGAACCTGTGAACCTGTGAATTTACTAAATGATTATCTTATACTTATAAGTATAATCTAAATTAGTTAAATTGTGAGCACTAACAATAAGTATTAACATTGGTTAAGACTTAAAATATGTAATAATTTTTAGCTTAAGATTTGATTACTTCTTGTGAGTTTCTAATGTAGAAAGATTCAAGAATAAAGCCATTGGCAACATTTAAAAAAAAAAAAAATGTATACAGTCATACCTCGTACAACGTCCACTTCCCCCCTCATAACGTCGTTTCGCTGTAACGTCGTTAGTAAAATGCGAACAAACCTCGCTCTATCGCCGCTATGTTTCGTTGTAACGTCGTTTTAATTTGTTCATAAATGAAAAAAGCAAAGCAAAGAACACAGAAAAAAGGCAAAAAACAAAAAACAAGAAACAATGAAATTTTCTCGTCTATTCGTATGTTATACCACAAGACGATCGAAAATTTTCGATTATACGAGACGTATTGCCTGAAACACCACGAGACCGAAGGTCGAGTGGTGTTTTGCAAAGGCAATACGTCGAAATAAGAGAAAATTATCCATTGTCGTGTGGTATACAGGAGACTATATCTTGAATAAAGAAAACAATAAATTTAAATAGAAAAGTTACAATTTTAATAATTATAAATAAATGTACAATTATTATAGATATTTCTTGCTGCATTAGACGGTTGAGAAGACGGTTCCTTTAAGGAAGAAGACGGTTCTTTTAAGGAAGAAGACGATTCTTCTACGGAAGAAGGCGGTTCTTCTTTAATTAAGGTTGTATCTTTCCTTAAATTTGAAATTATGCTGTTGTGATGTTTTCGTTTAGTTGAAGGTATGGTTGAATGGAATTGGCTGAGGTGTGGCCTGTAATTTTTATTATTTCCTGAACGCTTGTGCCAGCACTTGATAATTCGCTAACAGCGGTTGACCTATTCGAGTGGTTGGTTATTTTTACTCTTTTTGTGTCTATTCCTATAGATGCTGCACCTTGTTTTGTCCATTTACTGAGTTCGTTTACTCCGAGCGGAATATTTTTGTACCAGCAACTATCCGGATATTTATTCCAGTCTTTATTCACAGTAAGAAATAAACGATTAGTTTTAATGCTTTTGGTCCGTTTCGACATCATTTTTCTATATAATCGGACAGGGCAATGATTTATGTTTTCTGCATTTGTAGTTAACCATTTACTTTCAGCTGTTCGCTGATTTCCTCCTTGGGCGGTTTTAGAGAAAACCGTGTTATATTCGATACGTCCTGTTTCTTTCCCGAAATTATCTTTTTCATCTGTAAAATAGTCTAAAAGGCACGAAACTGATTCACCTCCACGCCAAGCGAGTTCCACAGCAGAAATTTGATAAAATTTACGTTGCAGACCGGAGGGCGTGTTTTCGTCAAATGTATCCAAAATTTTGCTGATTTCATCAGCCACTAACGCCGTTGAGCTGATTTTTCGTTTCGTCGGAATAGCCTGAAGTATTCTTCTTTTCGAATTTTTCGCATTTTCCGCGGCTTGAAACACTACATCTTTAAATGGGTCAATGGTTCGCTTAAATTGCGTAAAATATTTCTGGTGCACCATTTTAGCGGTAATATTCCAAATTGTTTTAACTACTCCTTCCTTATACTCCGTGCCATCTTGTTTCCGCATGTTGAAAGCCCAATCTTTTAGAATTAGGGCGAGTTCTTCGTTGGTTGTATTTTCATCCAACTGGTACTTTCGCACATTACAAAATTGATTAAATTGTCTTAAAACATATTCGTGAGTTTTTTTTGTATTTGCCGGCTTGTTGTTTTCGATCATTTCATCAATTATTTGTAAAGAATTATTCCCGAAACGATCCAGTTTGGATTTATTGAAGTCGATAACTGGAAACTGACATATATAAACAGAATTGTTGTTTTTTCTTTTGTCAAATTTCAAATTTGCTAAGCCTACACGATTTTAATTATGCTACTACATTTTACAAATGTTTATATAATCGATTATACAAAGGCTTATATAATCGATGTAACCATAGTTACTATATTTTAACTATTAGAAAAACCAGGCATACATTGATTTTTATAATTTAATGAGTGATATAGTCGTCTATATACATACAAAATACAATTCCTTTGCCCCTTATAACGTTGTTTCGCCTAACGTCGCGATTTCTCGGAACCAATTAACAACGTTAGGCGGGGTATGACTGTACTATATGTAATATTATGTAATCGAATACAAAATATTTTGTTTTGCACCTGTACTGCTAGCTAAATGTATCCTTTTTGGTTATATAATTGTAATTTGTTTAAATATATTTATATGGATATTTCGTCTAGGTATATTAAAAACCAAAACAAAATAAACACAATGAAACTTTCCTTAAATATTTTTTTTTTGTTATATACATATTCATACATATGGTATGTATCTACAACCAGAACCGACTGTAAAAATATAGAAACGAAATAAATAAATAGGGATATCTTAAATTTTATTATTTACATGGTTTGGATTTGAAAACATTTGAATCTAATTCATTTTATAAAACAAAAACGGTTTTGTTTGGTACATTAAAATCTAAAATAAAATAATTTTCTATTACTCCAGTCGTGTTTTCCATGAGAACTGCACTACACTACTCGATAAATTTTAAATCCCTTTTATTCTATGTAAAGAGAAAAATTAATAAATTCATAATGTGCTAATGTGTAGTGCATTTAACATAAATACACATTTTAAGTTGTTGCAGCAATAAATAATTACAATTATAGCTAATTTTTTAGTTACACTTGATAAACCCATGAATTTATCGAGTGTAATTGGGTGTAATGACGTCAGCAAGAAATAAGAAAATGTGGATGAAATAACTGAAGGGGGAAATTTTTAAACTTAAAATGTGTATTTGTGTCAAATACACTACATATTCGCCCTTTATGAATTTTTTTTTTTTTTCGATTTACATGGAATAAAAGGAATTTAAAATTTATCGAGTTCTAGTGCAGTTCTCACGGAAAACACGGCTTCCTTTCTAGTTGCTTTTATTTAGTGTCTTGTTTTCGTGTGTAAGTTGAAACATAAATAATTTCTATAAGTACCTATACGAGTATGTGTTCAATATCAACACAATTTTACAATTGTTTATGTATTGTATTTTTTATGTTGTTAACTTGGTCGTCACTCGTCCGTATATAATAGCGACGATCATCGTAGTTCCAAAAATTGGAATATGTCGTGTGTCGCTACAAAAAAATTACCATTCAAGAAATACATCACTTGAATTATCTTATTTATTCCCATAATTTCTGCTGAAACACAAAAAATAATTCTTATCCGAAATGTTGTTTTTATTGAGACTGATGATGACATTTTAACTCTCAATGGATGTAACGATGAAGCTGATCTCGATGCTAAAAAAGAATCAGAAATGGAATTCTTTATAAGACCTGAAGAAAATACGGTGCAAGTGGGAGTTAATGAACTTAAAGATGACAATTCTCAGATTTGTTTGAATGAGAATCTGAGTCAGATTATCAATGAAGATGATTGTTGTGAACCGTCTCAAGCTGAAAGTGATTTCTATGGTTTTTCAGATGAAGAAGAACAGAATATAAATGTCCAAGCTGTCGTAAAGAATTCAAAACAACGGCATTCATCAAGAAAAACTGAGTTACCAAAGAAATTTGATAATTTTGTTTTGAAGGCAAATACAAGTGAATTATCTGATCCTTTGGCCGTACAAGAAGCATTAAGTCGATCAGACGAAAAATTCTGGAGAGAAGCCATGAAAAGTGAATATGACTCTCTAATCGAAAATGAAACATGGACATTAGTGAATCTACCTTCAGATCGAAAAGCAATTGATTGCAAGTGGGTTTTTAAAACCAAAATTGACGCTTCTGGTAAACTACGTTACAAAGCACGGCTTGTAATCAAAGGATGTGCTCAAACAAAGGGGATAGATTACAGTGAAACATATTCACCAGTGGTTCGATACACATCCATACGTTATCTAATGGCATTGGCTTCTAAATTCGATCTTGACATTGATCACATGGATGCAGTCACTGCATTTTTACAAGGAGATTTATATGAAGATATTTACATGTTACAACCCGTTGGCTATGGTAATGGCACAAAAGTTTGTAAATTAAAAAAGTCTCTTTACGGATTGAAGCAAGCCAGCAGAGTATGGAATATTAAATTGGACAAAGTTTTAACCAATATCCGGTTTAAACGATCAAAAGTAGATCCATGTATTTATTATAATATAGAAAAATCAAAAATGATATTTTTAGTAGTTTATGTGGATGATTTGCTGCTATTTAGTAATTGTGTCGAAATTAAAGATAAAGTTAAAATGGAACTTAATAATCATTTCAAGATGAAAGATTTCGGTGAAGCTAAATCCTGTTTAGGAATAAATATCACACGTGATCGTGAAAAGCATAAAATTTGGATAGATCAAGAAAAATACATTAATGAAGTTTTAATCAGATTCAAAATGTCCAATTGTAATCCTGTATCTACTCCTTGTGTTATAAATTTGAAACTGTCGAAAGAAATGTGTCCGAAAAACACAAGTGAAATCAATGAAATGGAGGGTGTGCTATATCAACAAGCTGTTGGGAGTATTTTATATGCTGCTCAAGGTACCAGACCTGATATTGCGTATGCAGTTAGTATAGTGAGCCGTTTTAACAATAATCCTGGTAGACAACATTGCAATGCTGTTAAGAGAATTCTGCGGTATTTGAAGGGAACGTCCAGCATGAAACTTGAATTCTCAAAATATGGAAATTCAGATCTCATGGGATATTGTGATGCTGATTGTGCTGATGACATTGATGAAAGGCGGTCAGTTACTGGTTACGTATTCATGATGCAAGGTGGCCCACTTTCATGGAATAGTAAAAAACAACCAACTGTAGCCCTATCCACAACCGAAGCCGAATACATGGCCCTCTCTGCTGCAACACAAGAAGCTATGTGGCTTAAAAATTTTGAAAATGAATTTCAATTTGGTAAACCGAAATCGGTGAAGATTGTATGTGACAATAAGAGTGCCCTCGATCTTGCTGCAACTAATAGTTATCATCATGCACGGACTAAGCACATAGTGTTGAAGATCAGAAAATAAAGATTGCATCAATCTCAACGGACCAGATGGTTGCAGATATATTAACCAAAGGATTAAGGACAAACATACATCCTGCTGTAGTGGACTTGGTTTACTGAATTGAATATATGCTCTAGTGGGAGTGTTGGAGTGAGAACATTTTTTATATCCATGTAAAAGAGATGATATGTTATGTATATATATCTGCGCTGTGCTTTTATTATTGTCATGAAGTTTATGCTTAACCTTAATATATAATCTTTGATTTTGTAACGTGTACAGTCGTGTTTTATTCTAATTGTATTCTCTCCGAACTAATTATATCCCAACAATGGTATTATCAATTTTTGTGGCTTTTCTATTACTGTTATTTTATTTTTTCTATTAAGGCATTGGCTGTACATGTTTTCATATCAGTTACATTATCTTCCTCGAAATACTGGCTATAGATTTTACGTTACGCGATTAGTGAATACTACCATTAGTCTATCCTTTGCACGAAAATCGAATAGCAGTATTTTGTACTATTTTATTAATAATTTAGTATTAAAATGAAAAGCACACTTGGAAACAAAGTGATCGGACCAAAAAAATAATAAAGTTGTTTCCATTAGGTATAAAAACCTCTTACATTTTTTCAAACAATTTTCACCTCATGTTTTCTCATGTCACCTCAACAATAGCTCATTTACAAAAAAATGTACAGAAAGAGGTGAAATAATATTGAAAATTAACAATACTAACAACGTTAATAAAAATAAATTAAAAAATTACGTATTGCACATCAATCACGCCACTCCAAAAATTTTTACTTAAATAATTTTGCCGATCCTAACCTCTTGATTTCCAATGGAATTGAATTCCAAAGGGATACTCCCCTAATAAAAAAGAATTTGGTTAACGACCTACAACAATTTATGCCTGGAAGTAGGCAGAAATTAGAGGAATGAAATTTACTAAACTGCAATTTCCTACAAAGATGACAAGGCTCCTTAGCTGTGAGAAGTTTAAAAATAAAAAGACAAACGCGAAATTCTTAAAAAATAGATAAACTACATCCTAAAACAAGGCTAGGATAGGCAGAAACATGATCGAATTTCCTAATACCAAAAATTAAACCTAGTACAAGCAATGAAACATCTTTGCAGAATATTCATATTTTCCTGAAGCATAGCGAATAAAACTATATCACCGTAAATAACATGAGGAAGAAGATAAGATAAAAGCAATTTTTTCATAAACTGTCAATCAGAAAATCCCATTAATTTATACTAACAACTAAGCATGCCAAAGACTCTCTTACTAATATTAACTAAATGGTCACCCAGGTGGTTTGGCGTCTATTGGAGGGGGGGATCAAAGTTGAGTAGATTAATCTACCAGCTCCGTAACCTTCCAGTAGGGTGCGCATCACGTGTGCTGTTCTGGTCTTGTCATTAGGCAGCTGCGTGATGGGTACAATTGTGTAAGGGGTAACCTGTTCACAATTCGCAAGTGTACGTACTGCCTCCTCGTGGCAACCACTGGTAACTAAGGCCACTTGGCACATCTTTGGCCATTTGGCAAAGGCTAAAGTACGGCGCTAAAGGAGAAAACCTTGACAAAAAACCCTAATCTAAGGTGGAACAGCATATGCCGAAAGATGAATGGCTGATAGGTTAATCAGCCCAAAATATGCGGACTCTGGATACCAGGCACCCTCCAGTTTTATTTAGCCTTCCTGTAGTAAAGCTGGGTGACCTACAGGTGATTTGCAATTCCGAGCAACTCGTAAGAGTAAAATCAAACGGAATACGGGGCAGGAGTAGGAATATACGGGAGTGGGACAACCCTCTCGAGGTCCTTGAGCTCCAATGCTACCGTCTTTCTAGCGGAACTACATGCTGTAGTAAACATCTAGGAGGGAGAGCAATAAGCCCAGATAGTATGTATCACGTACCGGGAGGCAGTATCGTCAGGTTCATTAAGAACCTGAATATTGACTGGACGGATAATTAAGCAGGGGCCAGCACAATAGATCTTTTAGGTCGCAGTGCGAAGTGGCTGATCGCCCACATGGCCCCCCATAATAATAATAATAATAAATGGTCACCCAAATTAAGAGTTTTATTAATAACTAAGCCTAAATCCCTAACAGTATTTGAATATTTAATTAGCGAATCCTGCAGAAAAATACCTAGAAAGGACGACCGATCAACTAACGATATTACTTAAGTCTTCATTTATCAGAGAAATATTTCTAATAATAGAATCCTGATCTAAACGAATATTTCTATAAATTTTGACATCAGCAGCGAAAACGTGAAATGAATAACGGTGAATAGAGGATTCTATGTCAATCATTTACATAGAAAATAATAGAGGAGCCAGCACTGAACCCTGAGGTACGCCGGAATTTACAGGAATGAAATCAGATAAAGATTTGTCGAAAAAAATTGCCTAAGAACGATTAGAAAGATAGTTAAAAATCAATTTGGTACGATAAGAGTTTATTAAAAAGAGTTCTGTGATTAAAAGAATCAAAGGCCTTAAAGCTTTAGAGAGAGAACTAAAAATGGTAATTGGCTGAAAATGGGGTAGCTCTGAAGGATTACTGATCTTTGGGATGTGGATTATTTTATTTAGCTTCCACTGATATGGATAGGAAGAGGACGTGAGAATAAAATTGAAGATATTTTGAGAAAAAAAGCAAAACTCGCTTAACGAATTTAAAGTTGATGTTATTCAGACCGGGAGATTCGGATTTAACCTTCCAAATAGCAGATTGTAAATCGTCGAGAAATATTTGAAAACAAAAGCGAATTAGAAAATGCGTTAGAGAACAAACCGAAAGTACTACTGTCCCAGTTCAAACTAGAGCAAATATAACTATTAATGTCATAGAAGAGAGGAGTTGTTCTTGAAAAAATTACTTTTAGCAATCCGAAATAACCTTACAACTTTATTACGAGCCTGCTTATAATCCAAATGAGACTGACTATTAGGATACCTCCATAAACGATATTTACTAACTCTAATACTTATGGCATTAGAAATTTCTTGAAACAACCAAGGCGGAGATTTCGCTTTGAAATTAACCTTTTAAAGCGGAACGCAACTATCGAATACGAAACTAATATACGAATTGTAAAATTATATTCGGATAGTCGCAGAACTAAGGCAAAGAATAGAACCGAGTTACAAACTAAGTAAAAGCGGGAATTATCTATATTAGAAAAATCTCTAAAGCTAACACTATTAGGTTTAGGTGGAGAGTAACAGTTCACAGAAAAAACTAAAAGATCATGATGGGATCCCACAACGAGAGACAACCGATTGAAAAAACGAATAGAGTTATTAGTAAAAGAGATGATATGGTCAATAAGGAAATAAGAGGCACCGCTAGCGGTTGGACAACAAAACGTTGGTACCACAGTGATGTGTACGGACAAATCGGATTTAAACAGTGGTGGCCATGCCAAATTAGTATTTTTGACAAATTTTGATAATAAATAGAGCGTTGTCCAGGTAACTTTTTTTTTCTAATCGGAGTTTTATTGCTCTATTTATTATCAAAATTTGCCAAATATACTCATTTGGCTTGGCCACCACTGATTTAAAAGATTCAAATAATCCCGAGGGAAGCCGGAATTTTGGATCGATATTTTGGATCTCTCGATCTAGGTTTGCTTGAGTTGAGACATAGAATAATGACATATTGTTTGGTTTCCTTATGGTTGAGATGCCTAAAATGTATCATATATATTTTGAAAACGTACTTACCTAACGGATGTTAATATACCTAAATAGCTACAATCGAGAATATTTTTTTTAATAAATGGTAATTAAATTAAGGTGTGCCATACAATCGATGGCGTCTTAGCATCGAGGAAATATGGTATTTTTTTTTTTTAACTAAACTTCCAGCTCTTACAAAATTACCAAATCTTTAAGACTACGCAATCGATTTGTATACAGTAGCTTCGGGAGCCCCGATCCTCCAGTCGTGAAAGTTCCATCAAAATCGGTATCGTAGTTCCCATGATTAGTCCTTACAAATAGACAGTCATTGCGTTTTAGAGATACACGTTTTTTTTAGGCGAAGAAAAGCCTTTTCTCTTATTTTTAACAAAATACAAAATATTTTTCTTTTTATTTATTTATTTATTTTTTTTTTTCATTTTTTAGCCTAAAATTGTTCAGTTTTTGACTTGTTCATGTTTTTTTGTTAAAGATTTTTTTTTTTTTTAACTATACAATTATAATTTCTACGTTTTCTGTTTTTTATTGGTTTTTCTTATGTCTTAAACTTAAATAATAATTTTTTTCAACTTTTTTTAATTTTTTTATCGTTCCATATAAAAAAAACATTAAAAATTAACTTAAATATATATTATATATTATGTAATGATAATAATAATTTTTATTAATTTATATAATATATTTCATTTTTCTTGTTGTTTGTTTAATTACAATTTATTTGCATTAATCATAAAAACATAAAAAATATTTATAATAAATGATCGTGTGGATAAGTAAAAACTTTTAAAGTGTGTGTATAAATTTATACTATATATTAGGCGGCCCATTTTGTAAAGGGATTCAAAAGGTCTGCAATTTTCCAAAAACGAAAGGTACCCTTTTGAAACTAACCGCGAAGAATTTTGAAGTAAATGGTAGGTCCACCAGAAAAGTTTCGTACTGTCATTTCAGATTTTTTTTTTTTCGTGTCCCAGCCGTAAAGTACTTCGTTCAATGACGTTTGTTTTTCAGCATTTTTTGTGTCCACATTTTTTTTACAAATTCGTCAATACATTTCGGAAGAGAATCCTATAATAGCCCTAATTGAATTTGGCAATTTTTTGTTGTTGTTACAAGATAAATCGACAATACTCCTAGCGTATGACCTACAAAATGTGTTTTCTTTACCTACAGGAAATGCATCAAATTTTTTTTATAAAAGAAAGTTCAACGTTTAATTTTAAAAATACTGCACCAACGAACTAAATTTCGCGGAGATCAAATTATTTATATATTGATCGAAATATTTATATTGTATATGTATTGATTGTATACATACAATTTTAATTAGTAATTTTTATTGTATACAATTGAATTTTTCAATTAGTTTTCCACAGTGTTTTTTTGTTCTCCTTTTCCTTCTTCTTTGGTCCTATATGACAAGCGCCAAATAATTTTATAGTTATTGTAACTTTTAAAAAAAAGTAAGTTTAACATACATAACTGTGGGAATGATCATATATCCATTCAGGTCATTTTTGCTTCAAAACATTTTCCTTGCTTTAGGTTTAGGGCTAGTAGAATTTTTATCACTGGAATATGGAAAATAACATTTTAAATAAAACACTTGTTTAATATTTCGCAAATTTGAGATACAATTTATTCTCAATCGATTTCGACTTGCTAGGTCATCATCAGGAGTTAAACTCATTGAGTTTAACTCCTGATGATGACCTAGCAAGTCGAAATCGATTGAGAATAAATTGTATCTCAAATTTGCGAAATATTAAACAAGTAAGTGTTTTATTTAAAATGTTATTAAATGTGTTTCGTCAAGTGCCGACGGCAATAAGTGTTAACAATATGGAATATGGAAAGTTATGACAAGGCTTTTTATAAAAATAAAGAAGAATTTAAAATTATCTTGATAAGGTAATCGTATTTTTTCTAAAAGTTTAAAATTCGATTTCTGAACAATTTTACAAATGGCGTATAGGTCAAGAAAGAGTTCACATGACGAATTATCGAGCGGAAGTTCATTTTTATAGGCCATATAAAAAATTTTCTCTTTATAAAAAATGGGCAGTCTATTATTTTATATGTATAATTGTAACGATTTACAATGGATATGAAACTTAACGATGGTGAAATAATGTTTTCGGTTGACGGATTAATACTTTTATATAATATTTGTAAATATTATATAAAAGTTAGTATTGTACATATATTTAAGTATTATAAGTATAGTATAAAATAACATAAACAAAAAAAAAAAGTAAAAATTAAATTATTAATTGATATGCCCATAAATAATTGATGTAAAAATTTAAATTCTTTATTCGAATTAAAAATAAAATATCTAACGGTATATAATTCAAAATGAAGTTTGCCAATTAAAATTTAAATTATTTATTTATGCAGTTGGTAATTAGATTTTTTAAGTACTATCGACTGCACTAAATAAAATTTACAAGACAAGGGGATGAGTATTTCAGTAATTAATTTTTAAATGAATAAAATGACGAATTTTCCCTTTGTCACAACCACGAATAATTTAAAGTTCTTAATTAATTTTATTATTATATTAATTAATGTGATGAAATGATTTTTGCTTTTATTTAGATGAATGATATTTTAAATTCTAAGAGATTCGATTTTTTTTAAACTTGTGCTGTGGTAGTCGTATTTGTAGTTATTTTTTGGTATCAAAAAACTTTTATTCATTAATTAATATATTCAAAGCTTAATTTATTAAACTTGTGCTTTCCATATTTTGTCTCATGAGTGACTGTACATAAAAAAATGAATTAAAAAAAATTGTGCAACATAAAAAAATTTGAATACTCATCAGTTTTAAATATTAAAAAATTGACGTATGTTTAAATTAATTTAAGTGGTTCTTTAAAAAAACAATTAAAATTAAAAAAAAAATTATTTTCTCCTAAGTACACATTATTTTTATATATATTTAATTATATATACATCACTTTTATATTCTAGAGCATTTTTTTTTTTTTGTTGAAAGAGAGATGAATTTACTACAGTTGCGCCCAGTTTATTAAAATGGACCCATTATTTAATTTAAATTAAATTTTTAAATTTAAATATATTTTATTTAATTATTATTCAAAAATTATTTAATTTTTTATATAATTTAAAAAAAAAATGTAATTCTTTTTTTATTAATTAAATAGGAACCTTTTTACTTTATGTATTTTAATAATCTGTATATTATAATATAAATATTTTTCTTTTAATTTTGTAAAATTTAAAAATTTAATTTAAATTAAATTCTTAATTTGAAATATTTTAATAAGTATTGCTATTCAAACTAAAAATAAAAGTAGAAATTAAAACTAAGCTGACATTAATTTAGGTATTGCTTTAAATAGATTCATTGACCTTTAAAGTTTCAAAAAATTAAAATAATTAAAATATTTCAAATACAGAATTAGATCGCCCAATTATTTGTTTTAAAACTAATTTATTTTTTTAGAGGCAAGAATAATTATTTATTTAATTTTTATATATATTTAATATTTATGTTGTTTAATAATTTCATTTATTTAATAATTTTTTATTGACAAAATTCTATTTTTTCTTTGTTTTAACTTTAATATTTATCTTTATTCAATTAAATTAAATTAATTTTTTTTGTTTGTTTATCAATTAAGACGAGAAGACCGAGTATAAAAAGCTAATTGATAGTTGATTTGTTTATTTAATAATCTCGTTTAAAATTTAAAATGATACTATAATTGAAATGTCAGATCTCTTTTTATAATAAGCTTTAATTAATTTAGAATAATAATTTTATAGATGGCTTTATTATTTAAAATTGTTTTCTCAAGTTTTTCTTTTAATTAAATTATTTCAGTCTTTTTTATTACAATATATTTATTTTATTAATAAAAATTAATATTAAAAAAAAACAGCATGATCAGTTACCGATTGCAAAACGAACGAAAAAAAAACGACTGTCTATGTAATATATGTTGATTTGTTTAACACAAAGACAAAATACATGTATTGAACAGGGATAGAGAGAATTTATGTTCATGTACATAAGAATAATTGGGGCTATTTTAAAGTGTCTAAAATTGTTTGGAAGACAAAAATAATACTAAAACCCGGTTAAAAGTACAGAATTTATTGTGTGAGCGGTCATTTGCGAATCGCGTGACTTAATTATATATTAATTTATATGATTGTTGAATTAAATTAGAATAAAAAATAAGAAATAAAAAAATTAAATAATTAAACGTTAATTTTTTTTTTTGGAAGACTATTTTAATTGTTATATTATTAATTAATTATTTAAGAACAAAACATTTTTTAATAATAATTTTTAATCTGAGAAAACAATTTTTCTAAATTATTTAAATAGCAATTAGAATTATTATTATTATTTAGTTATATTTCTTTATAATTCCTACGATAATTAATTATTATAATTTTAACATGATTTTGTATATTTTATCTAAACAATTGGACTGGGAAATTATAAACCAATAATAATAATTAATGATTAATTATAATGTAGGGATTGTGTTTGGAGTAGTTTAGTGTTGCATAATAGTTTAATACGATTTTAATTTATCTTAATTGATTTTGTCTAATTTTTTCCGCCTTTTGATAAGTTTTTAATTAATTTTTAATCTATTCGATTTTATTTTTTAAATATTCATTTAAATTTATTTAATCTCACAATCAATAATCTTAATAATTAAAAAAATATATATATTTTTTAATTAAATATAAGTATAATATAAGAAATCAACTAATTAATTAGCATAATGGTCGAATGAGCCTAGATATTCCAGAGCAGCACGATAGCAGAATTGATATTGGTCCTGGAAAATGAAATTAAAAAATTACGTGAGCTTGTTAATTTTAGTGTGCGGAGTTTAGGTTCGCTTACTACCTCCGTTTGTACCATAGCCGGCCGTTGTGCTCTTAATATTCGAACCGTTTGGAATACATCAAGAACTCCCTCGTATTGCATACGTTCTAATACAATACTTAACGTTATAAAAACACCAGTTCGACCAACACCAGCACTACAATGTACTGTAATCGGCCCATCCTGTCCAAATTGTTCCTTTGTCTTGTGCACTTGACCTATAAAATCAATAAAACCTTCGCCCGATTTAGGCACACCTTGTTCAGGCCAATCGATAAACTGGAATTGTCGCACCGTCCTGGATGATCCATCGCGTGCATCTGTTACTTTAAATTCACGTAATTTATATTGTGGCATATTATACTCGGCTATAGGATCAACGACGTAGCATTGATAACGGACCGAACGCTCATGCGGCCAATATTGAAAACATTTTTCCTGTTCCATTAAAAATTCTGTTATTTAATCTGACCTAAATTTTAAAAATCATAAAAAATTCACTACTTACCCGACCCATTTCATTTAATTTCGTTAACATAACCACAATTGTAGAATTATGCTCCCACAACATGCGCCAAAAATCTTCTGCAGAATTTTGAAGTGGCCCTTGAGCTGCTATATAAGCTTTCCGATATCGATAACCATCAATAAAACTAGCATTAATATAATCGCTACCTTCAATGCCGCGTATCGGCGTCAAACACACCCTACTTGACTCGAAAGGCAGTATATGAACTAAACGATTTTTATGCTTATTACAAAGCAAATTGGCTGTTACAAATCTGGACGAATCGGCTTTGATATTTGATAGTTTTTTAAATTCCATTTCCATACCCGTAATATTTTCTCCAGGCTCGGTTTGCATTAATTTTTGAATATGATTATGTAAATTCCTAGCTGGCACTTCTGTATTACCACAAATAATTGCTTCCAATATGGCATCATGAATAAATATGTATTGATCCTCGGTCTGTACCATATAATTACGTTGGGCTCTTAAACATGTTACATGGCCGTAAACGTCAATAGTTTTTTCATGTTTCATTCGTTCAAGCATTGAATCGATAACAATATAACAACCTGTACGTCCGACACCAGCCGAACAATGTACAATAACTGGCCCGGTATCAGGTGGCGTTAGGCTCCGGCATCGTCGCAAGAATTGTAAGAAAGGCGCCGGGTGATCAGGTACTCCATGGTCCGGCCACGCAGTAAATTGAAGTTGTTTAATTTCCCGACGTTCTCCCACCCCCTGACGACAGATTTGGAATGTCCGTATAGAATACGTTGCCAATTCTTGGGTCTCAGTTATTGTAACCGTCATCAGGCCATAAGTTTCGGTACCACGAGTCGGCCAGTACTGGTCACATTTAATTCGTGCGCGTTCTTCTAATCGGGTCATCATAATTATAGTAGTACTTCGCAATTCCCAACACATTCGCCAGAAATCGCTACATGTATCTTGTAGTGGTCCTTGGGTTGCCACGTAAGCGTTATGCTTACGATAGCCATCACAGTAATTAGCATTGATGTAATCTGACCCCGGAATACTATCCATTGGCGTTAAGATAACTCGACTATGATCGTAAGCCGTCACATTTGCATACCGATTTTTCGGTTTATTCACTTCCATATTTGAATGGTCCCATGTAAATTGTTGACCTGGCTCAATGCTTTCATACTCTTGAGAGAATTTCAAATTATCGCTCGCCTTAAGTCGATCAATATGATTCGAAAAGTCTGATATTGAGATCGGTGGATGACTAATCATACCGGGTGTTTGAAAATTGAGCCTCCTCATATCGACTGGATCGGATGGTGCCGGACCCGCACCTAAATCAGCGGCCATTAATGGACGTGTAACAGCTGCTTGATCTGGTGTTTTACACGGTTGACGGCGTTTCTTAATTATGTAGAAGGTAACAAGGCTCGTCGATAGCATGGTAGCAGCGATTATTGGTCCAACTACCCAAAGCATACCCGGATCTTTGCCATTTGAACTCACCGAAACTTCTGGATCTGTCGGTATATTCGGATCGGGACGATGTGGTGGTTCACCTGGAGGAGCTTCCCTCATGTCGAGTGCTAAAAATTCCGAAAATGGACTGGAAGTATATAAATGCTTTTGAGGAGTATCCACAACCGCTCGAACGAAAATTCGATATCGAATACCGCGTTCTAATTTTTTATTCGTGAAATTATGATAGATTTCACCCGATCCCAAATGAAATGTATAAGGAATATTTCTTTGCGGAAATTTTGCTGCTATATACGGAGCATTAAAGCCTTCTGGTTTATTACGACTTGGTATCAAATCCTCAGTTAAAAATTGATCAGGATGTTTGTGCAAATTGGATCTGTCTTCGGGTACGACGATCAAATAGTAATGCGATATAGGACCATATTCTTCAGATGCTTGTGGCAATATGACCTGAATCTCTTCACCATTTACAACACCATAAAAATCAGGTTTAACCATCGGTTGAGGTGCAGCCATTTGTGTAGTTACGGTAATTTTAGTAGGAGGCCGATAAGAAAAATCACTGGGTATCGCACTTATATTTACATTATATGTAGTAAATGGAGAAAGCTCGTTTATGGTATGAGAGGTAACATCCTGAGGAAGATCTACTTCACGCCTAGGTATATTTTGAGTTTGTGTAATTCCCTGAGAATCTACGAATTCCTTAATAGCATCAAATGAAATTTTATATCGTACAGGATTTAAACGAGTCGGTGGTGACCAACTGAGCCTCATTGAATGCGTACTAACGTCATGCGCTCGTAAATCTTTTGGAACATCTTCGGGTTTCACTTTAACTGTTACTTTTTCACTTAGTCGACCTAATCCATTTCTGAATCGTCCCGCAATTGCGATTGCATATGTTGCTGATTTTTCTAGGTTTACAAGATCGGCAGACTCCGTTAAACCCACTTGCTTTTTTTGCCATTCATCCAAATCTTCAATAGCAGTCATTGTATAGAAAATTGTATATCCTACTAGTTTTCCTCGAGATGGTACCGCCTCCCACCACACCTCTACAGTTTGTTCTGAAGTGGCAACGGCACGAACCGACATTGGTGCCCTTCCCATATCACGTTCGGTTTCCACAATAGTTTTATCACTAAATGGACCAGCACCTTGTCCATTATGAGCCCGAATACGAAAAACATACTCAGTATTTTCTTCTAGATTAGTAAACACAGCTTTTTGATGTGTCGTGTTCCGTTCACCGCCCAAGCCTTGATCGATTTTCTTATGGAACTGAACATCGTAACGAGTAATTTTACCATTTCGATATTCTCGTGTGGGCGCCTCCCACGTAATACACACGATATCGGGAGTCTGAAATCGCACCGAAATATTTGATGGGGGTCCGGTCGGTATTCCCTCGGGCGTTAGTAGATATTTAACAGTTTCTTGGCCGATACCAATGTGGTTCATACCGGCTACCCGAAATTCATACTCTACACCCCTCTCCAAATCGTTTATACGCTTTGTAGTAAAATCTGCATTTCCTGCATTTTGCAATAGATCTTCACTTAATTCTTGATCTTTAATTCCCCATCGCAAACGATATCCTCGTAATTCGCCATAAGTTTGCTTCGGTCTTTCCCATTCTAGCTCAATAGATACAGTGGGATCACGTTCTAAAATTTTTAAATTTACTGTTGGACGTATTGGTACTCCACCGGGAGTTTTGACCGTAACTGATAAAGTGCGGTCACCATCACCTTTGCGTGTAAGGGCAGCAACTTGAATTGAATACTTTGTATCGGGTTGCAATCCAGTTACATTGTATTCTAATCCATCGACTACATTGAATATCATTGGGTTATTCAAGAAGCCTTTACCCTAAAAATAAAACAAAAAAAAAGTTTGAAAATTCAATTAAACAAGATCAGAAAATCTCCGTAATAAAGTTGCCACGAAAGAACTTCTTTAAGATCGATCTGAATTGGTCAGAAAAAGAAGTCTTAATAGGAAAAAAGTCTCAAATTCTCAAACAGCTAACTATTACTAACAGCTAATTGGTTTGATCACCTACTTAGAATGTCAAAATGAATTTACACCTGCAAATAACTAAAATTACTTACTACTTCCTGGCGTAAAATGAATAGAGTTCGGATTCGACATTTCTCGCAGAATAAGAGCTAAGGACAAGGAGCTACCAAAGTGAACATTCAAATGGAAATTAATATAGTTCAAATTTGAAATTTTAAGTGTAACTTCAATATAAAACGTTTATGCCAACATAAATTATAAATTTTTCTTTTATTAAATCAGGTATAGGTTCTTTCTTAGATTAAAATTAAAATTAGAACATCTGAGTTTAATTGAAAATAAGTTTTAGTTCTCATGAGACCAAATTGTTCTTTAGAAAGGAAAATCGATTTGAATTCAAAAAAGAAAAATTCATAAACAAAAAAATTGTAATCTTTGTTTACTATCATGTTTAAAGTAATTTTCGCTTAATCTAAATTTTATTTTTATTTTTCAAAAATCGTCATTTTTGAGCGAGTTTAAATAAAAAAAAAAGTTTGTATGACCTAGTTACCTGTTTAGTAGTGGTAAAGTGGGCTGCTAATAAAACATTTTCTACGTAAAATTTTAGAAGATCACAAATATTTTATGGAACAATGGCGAGAAGACTAAAATAAATTATTGATAGGCTTATAAAATATAAATTTCAATTTTCAATTCATTTATTATTTAAACATTAAAAATTTACATTTTCAGAACGTTTTTTTTTTTTTTTATTCTATTTATAATAAATTATTTATTTTCATAGAAGATTTTTTATTTTTTTGATTATTTGTAACATCCATTGGTTTGTTTTATTTTCAAATATTTGTTTGAGGATTGTTTAATAATAATATTTGTAACCCTCCATACATAAAACATAACGTAAAATTCTTAAATTATATCTAAACTACAATACTAATTTTAAAACTTAACTTTATAAATTATGACAATAACAGGCATCTAATTATACCATTATAGGATAATTAGAGGCGAACTTAAAGAAAAGAAAAAGACATACCCAATAATAATTAATCTGTTCTAGTTCTTTCCTTTTACTTGTTGATTCGTTAAAGTCCATGCCGCGCATATTTCAAGTGGCTAGCTTTACTTTAGAAATACATAGATATTTAAGATATCAGCTTCAATATAAGTAGATTGGTTGAAATGTGGCAACTTATATTAAAATTATATCACATATTTTTTTTTTAAATTTGCCATATTATGGATAAAATTTGTGCTAAACCATATCGGTTTGTTAAAAATCATTTTCAAATTCCTATTTTGTTGAATTTGTGTTCTAGATATGTGCGTTTTGGCACAATCTCCCCAAACTGCACAGCCATATAATAATACAAGGCTGTATTACAGACTTAAACAGTAACATTTTTTTTGAAGTTAATGGGGCTGAGTTATTACCTAGAAGATCATAAAGAGAGCGCGTAAATCGAAATAATTTTTGAGTTAGTCTGAATATGTGCGGTTTCAAAATTAATTTCGTGTCTAAGTGCTAAGTAAATGATTTGCTTAATGCTCCTTTTCTGGAAAAATAAATTGGTTATATTTTTTCATCGTTGATTAATATTTTCCATTTGACAAACCATTCCTTTATTACATTGAAACCATTTTCGAGATTAGTATTGATATTTGAAGCCAAAGATGAAGAAGTAAAAATTACCGTATCGTCAGCATAACTTGCGATTTTACAACTAGGTGGTGTGGGCATATCAGATATAAATATCGAAAAAAGACTAGGGCTGAGTACCGATCCTTGCGGCACTCCGGCGGGTATTGCTATCATTTCAGAACATACGTTTTTATAGTGCAGTTTAAATTTTCTTTCAGATAGGAAACTTTCTAATAACATTATTAAATTTGGTGGGAATTTAAATTTCGACAATTTATAAATAAGTCCTTTATGCCGGACTGTGTCGAAAGCTTTTTCTATATCAAAGCTGATTAGCCCTGTCGAATTTTGTTTCATTATTTCGTTGTTTATTTCATTAACCAGTCTTTTCTCACTTGGTGGTTACAAGAATGTTCGGCCCTAAATCCAAACTGATGATCCGGTATTATTTTTTTATTTATGTCATTTTCTATAAAATTGTTAATACGTTACAGCAAAATTTTTTCAAATATTTTTGAGAGAGCACTGAGTAAGGTAATGGGTATTAGTTTTTTGGGTCAGTCGAGTTTTTGATATATTTCGGTAATGCTATTACTTTGAACATTTTCCAACTTTTTGAAAAGTAACTTAGGTAAGTTTGTTCATAGCATTGAACAGATAATCGAGAAATACTAACATTTTTCTGGGATAATGTTTTATATGGCGATTATCTATTTGATCCACTCCACTAGCTTTCCGGTTCTTTAAATTTTTCAGTATATTTCTAATTTCTTCTGGTTTGGTTAACAGTTTTTCATATTGTAATTTAGACGGTCCTATGGTTAAGTTGGCTTTTACTTCTTCAATTTCGGCAGATATTTCTAATTCTTGTGTGGAATTATTAAATGAAAAGTATTGTAATGAGCTGCTTTAAGATTTTTAGAAATTTCGTTCACTTTTTCTTGGTCGGTAATGAAGATTTTGTCATTTACTTTAAGAGGTGGGATCTGACTACTCGATTTCCTTTTCAGATCGTCAAGTAATTCACATATTCGTCAATAATGCTTTCATTTTCAGAATGTAAGTTTTCCAATTTTGTACGGACTTCGGATAAATTTAAATTTTCGTTCAAAAGACTTCTAAATTTATTCCAATCTGTTTGGTTATAATTATAAATTATGTCTGTCTTACAAACTATTTGTGTTTTGAAATATATAGTACATTCAACTGGTAAATGGGCAGAATTAAACAAGTTTTTTGTTGTAAGGTTAGATATATTCCATGGTATATTCGTAAATAATAAATCAATTGTTGGTGGCTGACGACGATTCAATGGTACGTAAGTTGGAGAGTCTGGATATAACAGGGTTGAATCCCTTCTACAAGATATTATTTTAACGATGATCTGACCTGCTTGATAAGCACTGAGACAATTCCAGTCTTGATGTCTTGAATTAAGATCTCCACAAATGATAGTATTATTTCGAAAATTAAATAGCGTTTGAAGTTCTGATTTGAAAGCAGTGAAAATTGTCTGTTTTGAATCATTGTTGTATTTTGTTTAGTATTTTTGTGAACAAATATCTCGGTAAATTCGATCAGTTTGTTTTTTAAGCCGTTAGCATTGAAATATAGAATATTAATATTATCAATAAAATTTGATAGTAAATAATTGGGTATATTTAAATTATTTGTTGCCATTATTATAAATATATTTAGCACTGATCTGAGTAATCAGCATAACTTGGTCTTGCTTTGTTTTACAGTTAGCCATACCTGTAAAAATTTCTTTCGCTACATTAATTCATCAAACGAATATAAATTATTATTTTCTTTGCTTATATTACTATAACTAATAAAATTTTTGTTTGGAGGAACACTTACGTTATTTACTATTATTACAATTACAGTAAAAATGGAGATTAGCCATTTTTTCTTTCTTTTTGCCGTGACTTTTATTACGTGGATATATTCGATTTTTTATTTTTATTTTAAAAAATAAAATAAATTAAAACTGTTTTTCTTTCTTTTCGTAATAATTTTTTTAATGAAATTTAGGAGACCGTTTTCGGATTACATCGAAGATTATGTTGAAGAATTATACACCATCATGCATATTGCAAAACAGAACGGATACACAACCAATATGATACACCGCATCAATTCTAAAATAAAATATAACATTCAACAAAAACATTTAACTTCAATGTACACAAGCGATGATAAAAACAACAAATACATCGCTATAGACTACAACAAACACACAAACCATATTTTAAAAAAGACATTTAGAAAATACAATTACAACATAGCACACAAAACATCACAAAAACTTGGAAACAAATTATCAACACAACAAAATCGTATTGACGACACCGGTATTTACAAATTAATTTGTAACGATTGTCCTAAGTTCTATATCGGCCAAACGGGAAGAACATTTACACAAAGATTCAATGAACACACAATAGAAGCAAAACATACAAACACACACACAACCTTCAAATCAAATTACGCTCAACACTTAGTTACCGAACAACACACATTCACAGACATAAACAGAAATTTAAAAATATTACATACATTAAAGAAAAGCAATCTAATGGACCGTTTGGAAGAGTTGGAGATCTACAAGAATCGTCACAACACATACATTCTCAACGATAAAATAAATACAAAAACAAATAAAATCTATGACATGATAATTCAGTAGTTAAAAAATTGGACTGACGATGGATGTAATCCGAAACCGGTCTCCTAAATTTCATTAAAAAAATTATTACGAAAAGAAAGAAAAACAGTTTTAATTTATTTTATTTTTTAAAATAAAAATAAAAAAATCGAATATATTTACTATTGTTGGATTGAGGTGATTTACGGTGCTTCGATCAGTTGAAAATAGGAATGGTAATTTCGGCCTTGGCATTAATTTTGGTTACAAAACAAAAAAAACAAAAAAAAATCATGTCAGTATATAAGCGTGCCTACGATTCGCAATCAAAAGTAGTCGTGCCTACATTTTTTCCTTTGCGAACAAATAATTTATAATACTATAAGGAAAATCACAATAAAATGTTTGGTCTATCAGACACTTGGAAGCACACCTTTCCCATAAAGCGTCCGTTACACGTCATCAAACCAATCAGTAAAGGAAAACATTTTCTCGAAAAGTTTGATATTACCTCGGAAAACAGTTCAAGAAATGTTTTTACTGTTTTTTGTTTTAACAAGTTTTAACTACGCAATGCTTCAATTATCTTTAAATTTCGTAAACAGATAGATGATGGATGGCCTCATTCATCATTAACATAAAAGAAATCGTCGGTCCCGTTTTTGAAAAAATGTGTTAGGCAGTTTTCTCTTCCATTACAACACCTTCTCTTCTAGACTCAAATGGAGCCAAAAGTCAACACAAACTGCTTATTACAAAAATCTATCTTCGTACAAAATTTTGACTAGAATTTTCAATACAACTACTTAGTGAAAATGGGAGGCAAAACAAAAATATATCACTGAAGGACGGAAGGATGGAAGGACGGACACAACATTTTTTAAATCGATGTTTCGAAGTCCTGGTAACCTAATTCGACAAGAAATGTGAAAATCAGGAACAATATTTTTTTCGCGATTACAATGCATACCCCAAATAACTTCATTATAGTGAGAAAAGTAAAACGTTCTTTCATCGGAAATATCGGAAAAGAATGGTAGATGGAACCGTTAGCAAAAACAAACTAAACAAGAAATAAAACCAAAATAACAAGTTGGCTGAAATGACAGGATAATAAAGCCTGAATTCCATTGCGAATAAAAGTTTGTCAGTCAAAATAAAGGGAGATAAAAATATAAAATCGGTGGTTGTGTGAAAGAAACACAAAACGAAGTCAGTCAAGATTTTACTTACATCAAATGTGTGTTTGTATTAGTGGATCGCCATAATTATGGTCAAAAATTATCAAAATCGAAGTCATTTTATGGTTATCCAACTAATATACGCACACAAATTTTGTGTACGAACGCAAATTTTTTTCCGCACACTAAGTTAATTAAAAGTTTGTTATTTTTATGGAAAGTGTCATAATTTTTTTTGGCGGTTGCTTCTAAAATAGCTCTGATAATAAAAAAATATAAAGTTTGTGTACAGTTAAATTGTGATGAATTGTGATCAATTGTGATAATATCGCTAAATACTATTGTTGGCATTTTAATAAAGTGATGTTTTTTTTTTAAAATAATTTATTGGCGGTGAAAAGCTAAATTAAAACTCCAAGTGATAACCAAAAATTTATTTTTTTTATTTTTATTTTTTGCTGTCGCTGTCAAAATTTATCAAGATATTTGTGCTATAAAGAAAATAAATAAAACATGCTTTATCTTTGTCACTCCAATGGATTTTTTTTTGTTGTTGTCTTCTTTCGACTTGAAGTCAGTTCAGTCAATTATTCACAGTGGAATTCAGGCTTTAGGATTTTAAATAAAAATTTATTACTACTTCTAAATTATTAATCCAATTAAATTTAATAAATTTAAAAAATAAAAATAAACACGATACGGTGGTACGCTTTTAACATTAACTCTTATAATGGTATATTTAATCAGAGCAATAAATGTTACAACAATTGCTTAGCTATTGATATGGTTAACAACTTTTGGTATGCCATTTATAAATCTTGTCCGTAGTAATACTTTACGAAATCTTGTTAGCACGCGAGTTTACTATGGGATAAAGTATTCTCATTTGCCTAGTATTATATTTTTTTTTACTTTCTTTTACTCTAGTAAAATAAAGTATTGTAATCATGAAAATTTTGGACCTTGAGATTTTTGGTGATTTATTTGTTTTGAGGTCCCCTGAGTCCGTAAAAGTGGGTTTCGAAATGGTGTCAGTCTGTCAGTCTGTTTGTCGGTCTGTGTCCTCTCTACAGCCCAGATGGTTTAACCAATCGAACTGAAACTTCAGTTTTAAGCTTTTTTGTTAAATTGGGAGGTCCCAGTGAATTTTTTTCCAGATCGGCTAACCGAAAGTGGCCACTCCCTTGGCCCAGAAAATTTATTTTGCAAATATCTTAAAAATTATAAGGTTTACAAAAAACTGCTTAATACAAAATGTTTCCAAAAATTAAAAACCAATAAAATTAAAAAATTAAAAAAAAAAATTTAAAAACTTAAAAATTAAAAAAAAAAATTTAAAAATTATATAAAAAAAATTAAATTTCTCAAAATTCTCTGTTCGCAAAAGAAAGTCGTGTGTTGGCCACACCTCGATTTTTTTTTTTATAAAATAAAAACAACTTTGTTTTTTTTAAATATGTAATTTAATTGAAAAGACTTTTCCAAATGTAACAATTTTATATTTTTTTATTAGAAGATCGATTTCGGATTACTCCTTCTTCGGTTCTATTTTTAACAACTTTTACAATATTTTAAGCTATCCTGCTTATATGTATATATGTTTTTTGATGCTATGTTATTTAGCGCCTCCTTGTTTTGTTTAAACTATTATTATTAATGATGCGGTTTGCGGTCATATATTTTGTTGGTTTTCGTGTTTATTTTGTCATTTAAGAGGTTGTTGTTGCTTCTGTTTTAGCGTTTGTCCTTTTCTAATTCTATGTAATATGTTTAAGTTTGAACTGTAATCTGTATATGTAGGTTTTTCTGATATTATATGTTGTGCGAAATTTTATTTGGGTTCTGTTTTTTGAGTATCACTAATGTGTTCTTTGAATCGTTTTTCAAACGATCGGCCTGTTTACCTGGACAATTTACGGCCTGTTTGTTCTACATAGAACTTGTTACAGTCATTGCAATTTATTTTGTACAGTCCTGTATCGTTTAGTGGTTTATGTTTGGTGTATTTTAGTTTTTGTTGTATTTTATTATTAGTTTTATACGCTGTTTTATATCCGAGTTTATTGAATGTTTTTTGTATTATGTTGCTTGTTGCTTTATTATATAAAAACATCAACTCAAAATATTCATTCCAACTTCAAAAGATAGAAGAATTCTTTTTATTAACAATTTTTGAAAAGATACGAATTATGATTTAAAAGAAGCGACAGTTTGAAAAGCGAGCATTCGTAACTACCCCAAGTATTTTTTCTAAACATTTTTATGTAAGGTTGTTAATTTTTATAATGTAGCGCTATATACTAGGTAGCCTAAATGATTGATTGAACCAATATTTAATGAACCAAAAATAATTTTAAATTGGGTTGATTAACTAAACTACTAATTTTGAGTAAAATTAAATTTAATTTAGCTTAATTTTTAACAAATAAAATTGTTAATGGGGTGCAAATGTAATTTAATATTTTTTCCTCTTGATCATTGATGATGATGACTACAGTGTTGCGATAAATGTATTGGCCCATTCAACGGTTTATCCCGATTTTCTTTTATTTTTCTGTTTAATTGAGAATACATTTTCAAGAATTGATTGCAAATAATTTTCTTGGTAGTCGGGCCTTAAGTTTTTTTTCTGATAACAACAAGTGGTTATCACAAAAATATGTTGGTGCAAATATTAATAAAATAAAAATAATTATAAAATTGTAAAGTCGAAATGATATTAATAAAATAATTAAATAATAATTATAAATAATTCTTCAGTGTATGTAAATTGAAATATTGTTTTTAGTGTTTAATTTAATTTTTTTTTGTTAAAATTTTAACCGGCCTATTTTTTAAGTATATACCATATGTACGTACCTATATACAAAAAAAATTGTGTGCTTTGATAAAAAAAAAAAAAAAAAAGTCAGGCAAAATCCACCATGTTTTAATCAGTGAATGATTTTTATTTTGTAGCTTCCAATATCAAAGACGATTTTCCTTGCTTGAATTATTTGAATTGTTAAATAGTGTGTTACGTAATTACTTCTGCACAAGCATATGTCGGCACAATATTTTTGTCTTCGTATCATTGCGTGTCTTCTTTTTTTTACGAAAATTTATGTCTTTTCTCTCCACACTTTGATTTCTTTCGTCGATTTTGATTTTGGCTTAAGTATGAGCAAGTAAATATAGGATAAGGGGATGGGTCATTGAGGTGTAGCTGATCAAGATCGGTTGCGATTTGTTTGGTTTTATGTTCAGAATTATGTTAGAGTTGTTTGAAACGGAATACCCACGACCAAATTTGACCTCTGAAGAATGAGCTCAGGCTAAACCAAATTCTTCTGGTTTACAGGGGACCGTTTCCGTTTTAAGCTACTAACAAACATGTAATGTGTTTTATGTTTACGTATAGGATCGTTTTTATATCCATACCGTAACATAATGGCGCCCAAGACTTACGGGAGACCTTGAATCACAGTCACATTTTCAAACGGAATGATGTTTATTGGTTTCCGGTTTAGATGTCAGTCTGATCTTTATTTGACACGTGACGTTTATAGAATTAATTTTAAGGTACATAGTCCCCCGTTTATTATCGAAGAATTAGGCAATCGACTTTATGGCGAGGTATTAATCGATGGCGTCCCTTATCGAGAATTGATGAACAGTGGTGCTTCTGTCACTGCCTTTGGTAGTAAGAGCACATTATTTTTGAACAACCCAAAATACAAAATTTACAGTTTTCGGGTAAAAGTCGGTTTTAATGGAATTCAGCATCCCATGCACGTTTATTTGATACTAGGTCTGAAACAAAGTCTTTACTTAGGCATAGGCTTTTGGAAGCTCTTCCGAATTGAACTTAAAGTGGTGTCGGAAATCGAACATCTCACCCCATGTTCAACTGCAGATCTTGATTATAATCGCCATACCTTAACGGATTTTCAAGAAGTCGAACTATCAAATGTTATTAAGATATTTCCTTCGTTCACAATCTTAGGTCTTGGGAACAACGTTTTAATAAAGTTAAAGCTGTAAGTGAATTTGATATAATTTTTATTTAAACAATAAAACTACAAATATATTAAAAACAGAGAATATGTTTCTACTTTCTTATAGTGATAATTTTTATTTAATTTTAATACTAGTTTCGAGCACCAAGCTCTTTGTCAACTAACTTGGTGCTCAAAACTAGTACTAAAATTAAATAAAAATTACCACTATAAGAAAGTAGAAACATATTCTCTGTTTTTAATATATTTGTAGTTTTATTGTTTAAATAAAAATTATATCAAATAAAAAAGTGATAAAATACTAAACACAAAAATGGATCTTTTCCAAAGTAATCTAGTAAGTGAATTCCATATACCAAAAAGTGTAAAAAAGGTTCGCAGCTTCTTGGGATGACAGGGGTATTGAAAAAGAACACCAAATTTATTAGGAGTACAGCGGGCCAGTTAGCGTTTGATCAGTTAAGACGCGTTAATCAAAGCACCAGTTTTGGTATACGAAAACTTCAATAAGCCATTCTTCATCCAATGCGATGCAAGCCGTTCCGGTGTCGGAAGCGTGCTTTTCCAGATCAATGAAGATGGTGCTGACCATCCTATAGCGTATATGTCGAAGAGATTGAATCCGACGCAACAAAACTATTATATAACCGAGCTTGAATGTATACTGCCGTGCTTATAGTGTAATAAAATTTCGGGCTTACGTAGAGGGATCCACGTTCACCATTTTGACAGATCACGCTAGTATTAAACGGCTCATGAGACAGAAGGAGATTAGCTAGATGGAGCTTAAAGCTTCAATCTTTTAGTTTCCACATCGAGCATAGAAAAGGTTCACAAAATATCGTTCCAGACACTCTTTCTAGAGCTTTTATCGAAGAAAGTAAAATCAGTCCTCTTACTAAGGTTCCTCATAAACATTTGGCTTTCCAATCGAAGCAATATTTAGATCTCATACAAGAAATTCTGCATGCTTCAAGGCCACTTAACCATTTTTCCGTGATAGATGGTAAAATTTACGTAAAAATTTCTAGTAATCAAGTAGTTGAAACAATGGATGTACCTATTTGGAAACTGTACATTTCACTAGAGTTAGTGAACAATCTAGTTTTACTAGCACACGACCAACTACTGTCGGCACATCAGGGAATTTTTAAAACCCTTAAAAACTGCAACTATTTTATTATTGGCCGAGCATGGCGGACGATTTACGAATGTACATCAATCAGTGTCGAATTTGTAAACAAACAAAGCCGTTAAATTTCGCTTTACAACCACCTATGGGTAATCGCAGCCAAGTAGAACGGACTTTTACTAAAACCCATGCGACAAGCTCTATCTACCAAAGTATGTAAGGTTCTTGAAAATGATGTTTTAAAGGTTATTCTGTGCCTGAGACTATAATTTTGGACAACGGTCCTCAGTTTAATTCGAAAAATTTGCAAGTTATCCTGGAAAAATACGGCGTAAAACATATGCATACGCCTAAATACTCTCCACAGTCGAACGCTTCAGAGCGAGTCAATTGCTTCATTATATCTACTATTCGGGCTTATATTTCTGACGAACATCCAAATTAGGATGATCACATTCCGGATATAGCTTGCGCTCTTGGATACAGTTCTACTGGTTTCTCCCCGCATTTTATTATGTTTGGCCAGCATATGATTACGCATGGAGGTGAATACAAAATATTAAATAGACTAAATTTAACTAACGAAAGAGAGGTGTCAGTACAAACGAAAACTAATTGGTTAAATATGTGTCAAGAACTTAACAAGTGTCATTTGAAAAGAGCATATGAATGTGGAGCTCATAATTATGACTTACGAAGCAAGCTTCGAGTACTGGACATTGATCAAACAGTATACGTAAGAAATTTCAGACAAAGCGATGCATCACGAAAATTTTCGGCGAGTCTTGCTCCAAAATTCTTAGAAGCAAAGGTAATCCGAAAGACTGGGAACGTAGCTTACGAATTGGTGTTCAAAAATGGTAAAAATATCTCGTAGCTCGAACATTTGGTCCAATTTCGCTAATTCTAGCGTTTAATTATAGCTCAGCGGTTGAGACACTCAGGGATTGTAACAATTTAATTTAAAATTGTTACTGGGGTGCAAATATAATTTAATATTTGTTCCTCTTGATCATTGATGATGATGACTACAGTGTTGCGATATTTGTATTGGCCCATTCAACGGTTTATCCCAGTTTCTGTTTGATTGAGAATAAGCGGGAGCATGAAAAAGAGGGGGCATGGTTGTTTTTTTTCTGTTGTATCAACTTTTCAAGAATTGATTGCAAATAATTTTTTTTGGTAGTCGGGTCTTGAGTCCTTTTCTGATAACAACAAGTGGTTATCACAAAAATATGTTGGTGCAAATATTAATAAAATAAAAATAATTATAAAATTGTAAAGTTGAACTGATATTAATAAAATAATTAAATAATAATTAAAATAATTCTTCAGTGTATATAAATTGAAATTTTGTTTTTAGTGTTAAATTTTTGTTAAAATTGTGACCGGCTTATTTTTGCCTTGCTTGAAAGGAAAATGTACCAGGTACATGAAACGCCGCTGGTCAGATGTATTTAAAAGATTACAACCAACCGCGTACCGTTGGCCAAAAAAAATAAACGGGCAAAAATTACGGGTTAGCAACGGGAGTTGTTATATATATATATATATATATATATATATATATATATATATATATATATATATATATATATATATATATATATATATATATATATATATATATATATATATATATATATATATACAAAAAAAAAAAAAGATTTGTTCGAGCAGTACCATCAACAACGGTACCTAACCTACTATCAGCTTTATTTAACACCTACCACCGTGGTGTTTGTTTTTATCATCGTTACTGTACAAGAAAACTGGAAAATTCGTCAAGTAAGAGAGAAGCTTATATGATAGAGTTATCAGTTTATATGATAGTTTCAGCACCAAGAGCAACAAAGTACCAGTAATGCAGCTAAGATTTTTTATTTTATTTTATAAATTATTTATTTATTTTTCTCTTTCTTAAATTATTTAATTTACAATTTCCACTACCTACATAATTTCTAAATTACTGTAAATTTTCGCCAGAATGTTTTTATCTTCGCATCATCGCGTGTTTTTTTTTACGATAATTTGTGCCTTTTCTCTCCACACTTTGATTTCTTTCGTCAATTTTAATTTTGGCTTAATTATGAGCAAGTAAATATAGAATATGGGGATGGGTCATTGGAATTACTGTCAATTGACCGTAAATAATTGATCGTGGACAATTGATAGTACAACAATTGATCGTACAACAATTGATCGTACAACAATTGATCGTGGAAACAATTGATCGTATGAACAATTGAACAATTGATCGTGTAACAGTATAATTGAATTTAAATAAAGAATTGAAGTGAATTGCGTTAGTTATTTGTTTCCAAACGAGTTTTAAATCAAATTGACCACCAGAGTCGAGAGAAAAACAAAAAAGTTATAAGTTATAGAGAAAAATTGACTGAAATTTTTTTCCGAATTTAATTCCACTTTTTGTAAAAATAGTTCCAATTGTAATTACTCTCGGAAAAAGAGAAATAACATCGACTAATTTAACTTAGAATTGAGGTGTAGCTGATCAAGATCGGATGTGATTTGTTTTGTTTTATTTTCAGAATTATGTTAGAGTTGTTTGAAATGGAATACCAACGACCAAATTTGGCCTCTGGAGACTAAGCTCAGGCTTAACCAAATTCCTCTGGTTTCAGGGGAACGTTTCCGTTAAAAACTACTAACAAACATGTAATGTGTTTTATGCTTACGTATAGGATAATTTTTCGATCCATACCGTAACAGGGCCTAGATTCTGATCAAGTGACAAATGACAATATTTTGTGACTAAAATTTTAACTGCTATAAAATGATAATATATAGCAGTTAAAATATTGAATCTATATAGGACAATAAATAGCAATTGTTAAATTTACCCTGCTATAAAATGACAATATATAGCAGTTAATATTTGTCATTTTATATCAATTAAAATTTTTGTACAAAGTCACAAAAAATCGTCATTTGGCACTTGATCAGAATCTAGGGCCAGGTTTCGGAGAAGATACCTACTTATTTATTGGTATTATAAAATATGTTTGTTTCTTTCTATTTGAACAAAAATGTTTATTTATTTTTGTTATTTGAACTACAAAAACCGTGACAAAGATAGTACTTCCAAAATAATTTAAAACAATTTAAAACGAATTTTTAATTTTTATTCATCAAATTAACCTATAATTAGCAATTATTCGGCAATTTAGATGAACCAATAATAATTAGCACTTAAAAACTTACCTCTTCTTTCAACTCTTGAACATGTATATGATATCCGCGTACAATACCGTTACGATCTTTTTCGAGTGGTGGTTTCCACATAACATGCACCGATGTTGAGTTAATTGGAGTAGCTTTCACGTCTTGTGGTTCAGCCGGTACTAGGTTTTTGTGGGGAATTGAAATAAAAGATTAGTTATTTATCGAAATGTATACAATTAAATTGGTTTGTAAAAAATGAAAAAACAGCAATTTTTTTTCTAGTAAATATATTACAATTTTTTTTCAAACACAACTAAATAATAAGTTGTATGAGTTTTTTTTTTCATTTTTCACAAGATACAAGAGAAAATTGAAAACGAAAAATTTATAAAAAAAAACAGAAACAAAAATTTTGTTTGTAAGAAACATTCGTAAAATTTTTTCATATCTGTATGACTATGTATCATGTTTTTGTTTGGGTGAATTTTTAAAAACAAATCTTAAATAAAATAAAAATGAAACGTAAATAATACAATGTGAGGAAACCCTAAATATATATTTCCCTTCGTCAATATACTTATTATATTTTTATTACATTATATGTATATAGCTGTTTGTACCTTTTTAATACACATTTGAATACCAAAAATAAAATTTTACTATTTCCAATTTATGTGAAAATTAAAAATATAAATGTTAAAACTTAATTCCACAAATAAAAAAGAATCCACATTTAGTGCTCAAAGTCATAAGTGTTAGTAAATTTCGTAATTAATGGGAAAAAAAAATTAGAAAACAATTTTGGTCATTAATTTATAGAAAAATATTAGTCTCCGTTTTGCATGAAATTCAAAAATAAATTAAAAAAAATCCGTTTTGGTTTTCCACAAAAATCAAAAAAATCTTTATTAATTCGGTAGCGTATTCAAAAAACAAAAAAAACTTCATTGAATTAATGTATTAAATTGATGTCGATTTTTGTAATGAATTCATTAAAAAAATCTACACCTAAAATTTTGTAAAAAACAAAACCAGAAGCGAGGAAAATAAAAAATTTTTTTTTTGAAATGATCTTTATAAAACACTAGATCTAGCGATCACTTCTTCATATTTGAAAACCAAAAACTCAAAAAACAAATTTTCACACGTGAAAAATTGGTACTCACTCTTTCCGCCTACTTTTACAAGAACTTTATTTATTTATTAAATAATTTTTTTTTTTTACAATTATTAAGATCGATGATGAGATCGTCCGGCACATTTGAATTTTAGAGTTTTTTTTTAATTTATTAAATATTTGGTTGTGTGTGAAATGACAATGAAAAAAGAGAAAGAAAATCAAATTGAAAAAATTATACACAAAAAATTGAATATTTAATATTTAAATGAAAAAGTATGTTAATATTTCGGGAGATTTGTTCACACCAAATTTAAAAACTCAAAATATACATAGCTATATTGATGTGAACACATCTCGTGGAAAATAAATTGTAATTAATTTAGTATTTAGCGGGTTAGTAGCAATTAAAATCAGAAAAAATGAGCCGGACAACTCGCATATTATCATTTTATTTTATAAAAATCAAAAAACAAAAAAATATTGAAAAACAAAAAAAAATGTTTAAACATTTATTTTGGTTCAAAAATCAAAAAAATTGGCACAAAATATATTTTGTCATCGCACACATATTTTTGGAGCATAGTCTTCAAAAATCATTTTTTTAGCCTGTATATATGTATGTATGTATATAAAAATTCGTGTGAGCATTTAAATATTCGGCGTGTCGATTTATTTTATGTACCTATATATAGTATTTTTTTAAGGTATGTTTATAATAGTACTTATGAGGAAAATTACCGAGCCAACCTGTGAAATTAAAATTTTAACAAAAACCACAAAAATAAATGTAACAAAAAAAATTTATTTTTATATTACAAAAATGAAAAATGATGTGGTGAAATTGTTTTTCCATATTCTCTCCGAATAAATAAAATTTGAAAAATTGGCTAACCCATTTGTTTTTAAAGGATTTTTGCATTACACAAATTTGACTGTACAGGAATAATTGTGAACCTTTTATTACGTTTTCGGCTCTGCCAAAAATCTGAGGTTAAATTAATTATATTAATCAGTAATTATTTTTTCAACTACTGAGATATTTTATCGAATAAATGGTTTCGAGAGTTCGAATTTTAAAACATTGCATTTTTAATTTGATCGGATGTAACAGTATAAAGTGGAGATTGACCACTAATATCTTATTGTCGATGGTTACTGCATAAATGATGATGTTGGTCTGAAAACGGCAATAATGAAAGGGACTCGACTGTGGTGTTCAAGTGATTTAACTTGAACAAGTAACTTGAAATAACATTGTTTTATTATTAATTTATTGTTTGTGTGATTATAAGTACTAGGATTTTTACCTTAACGATGTACCAGGTTATTTAGAAGGTTTAAAAGCCATATCTATCAAATAGCGCTATTAAAATAGACATACGAAAAGGAAACAATTCGTACTTACTCAATACTTTACAGGATTATTCATTAAGGATTTAAAGACTAAGTAGACAATAGGGTAGAGTACCGGTCTAGGAAGATATTATAATTATGTTTTTTTACAAATATCTCCGAACCTATAAAAAATATCTAAAAACAACTAACAACATCGGTATAATTTTAATTGATCATTGTCATCGGATAAATCGTATTTTTAAATTTAATAAATAAATTGTGCAAATATTTTAAAATTACAATTATTTATTGAATATAATAAAAAAAATAATTATCCTCCACAAACAATTTTACCAAAATTAAATTTTTTTCAAATTAAAATTTGCATTTTTCCAAAAACGAACACTCGTTTCACACGATGTGTGGTGATTTTGAAAATCGGGCTATGTACCTTACCCATTATTATTTTGATGTACGATACATTTTTTTTTTTCTGAACGAACGATTATTTTCTGGTACGTTTTTTATGTACGAACTACAATAATTTTTTGTACAAGAATATTAAATTTTTGATTTAAGATTAAATATTATGTATGAAGGTTCCCGTTAGCATCTTGCATTAAAATTAAAGCAAACTTTGAAAAACTTCAATAATTAAGATTTTAGACGAATACCGACTCAAAACAACATAACTATGTTTGTATACGTTATTATGGTTATAGGGATTATTACAAATTTTTTAATCCAAATCTGTAGAAAGAAGACAAACGAAGAAGTATATATTCCAAAGCTTTCAAAGCTTTTAAATTTATTAGGCTAATTTGACCATGGAAGAATATAGGGAGTTGGGATTTTTTGACGTTTTCCTAGCAATCGGAAATTTTTTCCGCCAAAGTGAATTCTGGCGGTTAGGAATTTATTTGAGTTGGGAAAAAATATTTCGATTTTTTAGCAGTTTTGACGTTTTTTTATCCCTGAAATTTTTTGGAAATTCGCTTTGAATTATTTATACCACGTTTACACGAAGAAGACTAAAATTATACAACAAATAGGTAGCACGATGTAAACCAAAGTGATATTAATTTTACAAAGATATAATGCAAAAAACGAAGCTTTTATCAAAGAATAAGAAACGATGAAAACCAGACTTTTCATATAAAACAAATGGGAAAATACTTTTTTTTTTAAGACGAGTTTTTAAATGAAAATGTTACAAATTCTAAATTATGATCTCTGAGATATTTTTATAAATATGTATTTGAATTTCATACATGAACATCGTTTAAGAATTTTTTTCTTTATTTTCTTGTAATAATTGATTTATTTAAACAAAAATTTTTAATATTTTCATAACAATGGCGTTCTGGTTAAATTGAAATAGAAGCTTACTACAAATTATGTGGTCACTAAGACAATATATGTATAAAGATTGACTCAATTTTTAACTGTATCTTCTATATTAGGTTGCGAAGAGAAATACGTGTGGATTTGGCAAAATATTGAGAATTGTAAGAGTTATTAAAAAATTTCTGTCAATTTTTTGGGCGAAAATCGATTTTTTGTTCAAAACAGCATTTTTTCAAAAATTAATATTACGTATAGATTAATTTACGTATAGATTAGGCAGAATTTTTGTTTTTTGTTGCAGGATAAAATTAATTAATTTAGCGCATTCGAGCTAAAAATTGATGAAAATATTTTAGAACATATTTCGCTGTTACGTGCTTTTATATGCTTTTTGTATACACGAGGAGCTTATGAAGCAAGATCTTTGACCCGGTTTTTTCTCACAGACAATGTCCAGCGATATATTTATGGAAATCCCTTAATTCATCAGGTTTGATAAAAGATCTGAAAGTGGTGTCATCGTTTAAAAAATGATAAAGTTCACGAAAAGAGTCAGGCCTGCTATAAGCCTAATGCAAACATTATCATTGATGAATAGTTATTCATAACAAAGGCGAAATGCCGTTTTATGCAATATATGCAAAACAAAACAGGCAAATTTAGTATATAATTTTGGTTAGCTTCAGACGTAAAAAGCAAATATCGATTCCCCGAAAATTCATAGAAAAATAATTTATCTAAAAACAATTCATATAATAGTCCAGGAAACAAAAACAGGGCTCCATCCATATAAACTTGTAAATAATTCCAATAAACTTTTAACTAATATAATGTTGTTCCCTATACTTCGGCACAACTTTTCAGAAAAATTCCCACCTCTCATGTGTTGAGCAAAAAAAAAAATAACGGTACTTTAGTTTTATTATTTAATTATTTTTTTTGAATTTTTAAGAATGTCTAAAAGAGGCTTTGGGTATAAAAGATTTAGAAATTAGCTTTGTATGCGGAATTATCTGAGAATTGGTGGTTATCTAATAATAAAATATTAAATATTATATGTTATTACAACAAACTCCTTAAAAACCCGCTCGAAGTGAGATATTTCAGAAAAAGTCAATGTGGAGGTACCCTCATTCCGGGTTTCTCCTTTTTGTGTTTGAAAAAAAAGACCTTTCTAATCTTTTAAGGGTTAATTTCAGTAAAGAAATCCGGTTTTAGAATTATACGAAAATTGTTTGTTACTAGCAGATAGTATTCAGGGCAATATTATTCAGTGTAATTTTGAATATCAAAGAGTAAAGTTTTCAGAAAAAGTGTAAAATTGGCAGAACAAGTGTAAAGTTATCAGAAAAAGTGTAAATTTTGTAATGCAGGAAAATAAAGATATTTGTATTAAGTAATAAGTGTAATAAGTGTATTTGTAATAAGTGTTGTTATTATGTAATAAGTGTATGCAGAAAAAGGTCTCTACAGTGGTGAAAAAAGGAATTGGTAGCTTAATCGAAGAAATATAAGAAAGAAATGAAGCAAGAAACATGGGAAAATATTCATAGTTACTTTTGATCAACCACTCTTTATGAAGTCAATTGAAATGGTTAAGTCTGTGGAGCAAAACAGTCTGGAATAATTGTACGCCTTGGAGGATTTCATTTACTATTGTCATATCTTGGCACAATTGGCTATCTAATGAAAGGAAGCGGACTAGAAGAATTATGGGAAACAGTTTATGGCAATGCTACAGTCAAAAACATGCTTACCGGACATGCTTTTTCGCGTGCTTTGCGAGCACATATACTGACGGTATCAGCATTAAATTATTTGATTATGAACAATTCAGAAGATTTGAAATCTGTTAGTGCAAGTTATGATTGTGCTGCAGTATATCCAAGCTGAGAGGACTGGTAACTGGCAGATGCATATGGAATCTGTTCGAAAAATGTTGCCATATTTTCATTCTGCTGGTCATAACTTATATGCAAAATCTGAAGAGTATAAAAAATTTATAGAGAAATACTTTTCGATAAGAAAAAGTGTGCAATGGAGCGGTATTTGGACGGACATGTGCATAGAACAAACACTTATGCGATCAATGAAGACGAAAGGAGGATTACCTCGAGGACGAGGCATTACCGATGACACCATTTTAAAATGGATTGTTTCTACGCCTGTTAGCATATGCTTGTGATATCCACAATGGCAACTTTTACAGTACAATTATCAATTATTTCCGAACAACATGTTGAACTCCGAGGCAGTAGGAAAGCAAGAGACAATCTGGCCAAAAACAAATTTATTTCATCGAATTGTTTGTGTCGTCAAAAGTTCGAAAAAATTGCAGTTCTATTTTAAATATGAATTGGCTTCAGCTCCACCTTCCCTTTTCAATGATGGTCTCCTACGAAAGGGAAGAAAATCGAGCATGAAAACCATATTCAAACGAGCATACGAGCATATTTAAATTGCAAACATGTTGTAGATGGAGGCCATTTACTTCACTCGGTAGTATGGCCAAAGCCAGCGACATATGGTATGGCACGATTCTAAAAATTTATGGTGATTATGTTTTAAAACATTATGGCAGAAACACAACGGTAGTGTTTGATGGTTATCCGGACTACGCCACCACGAAAGGAGAAGAACAAAAGAGAAGAGCCATTGCCAAAATTTCAGCAAACATCGAAGTAGAGAGCAATATGAGGTGCACAATTTCTTAAAGCGAATTCCTCGCAAACACCCATAATAAATCGAAATTCATTGGCAAACTGAAGCAACATCGACATTGTTTGAACATACCAACACATCAGGCGGAAGATGACGCAGATATCTCTTTCGCAAATACAGCTGTGAGATCCTCATGCTGCTTGTGTTTTTATGTTCACCAACACGTCAAACAATTTAAATCGAAGACTGTGTATGATATAGCAGCAGAGAGGACACGGCTCTCTTCATTAAGTGACCTGCTTCCAGTTCTCCATGCTTTTACCGGATGCGATACAACCTCAGCATTGCACAGGAAAGGAAAACTAAAATCATTCAAGCTTTTGCAGGCCAATGCAAAACTGAGGACCGACGTGCAAGTGTTCTTGCAAACGAGTGCCACGTAGAAGAATATTGCAGCCACCGGAGCGCGTTTAATAAGTGGACTATATAACATCACCTAAGAGACTCCACTAGAAGAAGCAAGATATCTTGCTTACAACAGAGTAATTGGTAATCTGCAGTTACATTCTAAATTCGATTTAGCTTGTCTCCCACCAATAGAAGCAGCTGCAGATCAGCATTCATTTCGGGTATACCATCAAGTTCAAGCATGGCTTGGAAATGCTTTGCTACCAACAGATTGGGGATGGAAATCGGTCAAAAGTAGTTTGCTGCCCATTCCCACTGACCTGTTACTGGTTCCAGAACATCTGCTCAAGTTGATATCTTGCAACTGTCGTACGCAATGCACAACAAGATGCGAATGTAAGCGGTCAGGAATGCTGTGCTCAGCAATGTGTAGAACCTGCCAGAGTACTATATATCATGCAACAACACTACAAGCGAAGATGATCTCAATGATATTGAACGAAATACTGAGCTACAATTTTAATTTTTAAATGCCCTTATAATTAATATTTAAATGGAAATAAGAAAAAAAAAATATGTATTATACTAAGAATAAATAATAGTTTGAAGTAATAAAATATTGACATTTAATTAATTTTTTAATTTTTTTATCATGCATAATTTGAAGGTTGGTTTCTTAATAAAATTAAGTTATTTCGTAAACGGTATACCGCACAAGCCTACAAATTAGCTCAAACGACGACAAATTCAATATCGCATAATATTATGGAATACTGTTTTTTAAATAAGTCCTGCTAACTGTTCTATTTTTACAGTTAAACTCCAAAAATTTACTTGCTTTTAACATTTACCTCAACTTTGACCAACTTAACGGTATTAAAAAATAATGTTTCACAATATTGTGCACTATTAAATTCTCCGTCATTTGAGCCATTTTTCGAGTTTGTGCTGTGTACCGTTCAGAAGTTATTTTCATTTTTCTGAACACCTAAAATTGGTTATTCCAACCCTGATTGCAGGATTGGCTCAATCTTTAGAGGTGGGGATTTTGTTATTTTCAATAACGAATGAAGAAGGAAATTGAACTCAAGAGGATCAATTTTAAGTTTCAATTTTATATACAACCGCTGTAGCTATAAGGCAGTGTTCATATAGAAATAAATTATTTATAAAAAATATATTGTTTATAACTTTCTTGCTCTTATTATTTGTATTTTTGCTGAGTGAGTGTTTTTTTTTGTTAAAATAAATTAAAATTAAAATGTTTAAATAATTTTATTGTTAATTTGTTTATTATAAATAAATAATTTCATCACAATTACTCTTGTTAGGAATAAGTAACCAATTCACAAAAAAAAAAAAAATGAACAAAATAAAATGTAATGCAGTTACATATAGGAAAACAGAAACCAAAATGATTCCCGCTAAAATCGAAAAAAACACGAACGAGACAGAAATTTAAAAAAAAGAGAAAGGTTATAATAATTTCATATGAGAAACGAACGTTTCGAAACGAACAAATTCGACCATTTTTTCGCCATAAATTTGTCTTTGCTGTTTAATGATACAAACAATTATAGGCGTTGCGTATACATATACAACAGTGAGTGGGTTTGAAATTCAGCCAAAAAACGACATTACTTATATATGAAATTACACGTATAAAAATTTATTTTTATTTAATTGGTTTTTTATTTAGATCATAAATTATAATTTAAATTGCAGAATTTTAAACAAAAATTAAACTAAATCATTCCTTAAAAAGTATAAATAATGTTATTTCTTAAATTATTTCTATTTTTAAGTTGATAGGCCTATTCTGACCCTCAGTTACAGACTTAAAAATCGTCTTATGAAAGTCTTTTACTTTATTTTAGTACTCGAGTCTTAGCTAAGACTTTTTCGTAATCTGCACGTAGTCATGGCTGTCATTGATCTTAAAACACGGTCTTACGTGGCATCGACACATTTTTTGCCCTTAAGCGTCATAATTTATAATTTCTCGTGTAGAAAAGATCAATGAAATGTTGGATGGGTTTAATTTTTAATAATATATTGAAATTATTATTTATTATTATTAAATTCCTTATTTAAATTTCATTATTTAAATTTAAATTATACTTATTTAAATGTTTTCAAAATTGAAATAAGTATAATTTAAATTTAGAAAATTGAATTTATTGGAATTATTAATAAAAAAAATATTTTATATATCAAAGAAAATTGCAGTGGGCAAACAGAATACATACATACTCGTATGGTATATAAAAAAACCAAAATGGACGGATTACAAAATAGAATGGAAATGGAATTTGTTCTAGTTAAATAAATAAAAATGATATGTATTTAAGTAAAGAAAAGCAGAAGCAAACACAAATATATCTCAAAAATTTCAGAAAATTTGAGGAAAAAGAGAAATAATGCCATTTTTCAGCTCTACACAATCTTTGGAGAGTTTATAAGGAAAGATAAGGAGGAGGATTAAGACTTTCGTCTTAAAAAATAATTTATAAACTGGGTCTTAGCTAAGAGAGTCTTAAGAGTCTTATCGTCAGAATTGGACTGTTAATATTCGAACAAACTACTAATTTTGAACTGAAATGTATCTCAGAAACTCGCGAAACAAGTTCTATCGTAATATTTTTGTTTTCTCGTTAGAATAATTAGTTAGTTTGAAATTGTTATTTCGCGACGTGAGAGTAACACAGTTGTAACCAACGTTTTTTTGCTGAATTGACTTAGATACGAAATATTACTAAACAAGTTGAGTTCTTTCGATTCCCACTAACAGTTTATGTCGCTTCCGAGATAGCCAAAACAAATAGTTGTAATTAACATATTTTTTGTTGATTCTTTTTAAATTTTTCATAAACCAACTTGTATGTATTACTTAGAAGCGTGTTATTCCCCAGAAAAATTAATTTTAGGTACTTAGAACTAGTTTGTTATTCTAAGTCAGAGAATTTCGAGTAAATACAACTTTGTAATTTTTTGTTTTGATAGATAAAACTTGGTTTTTTTATAAAATCAAAATGTTTGTAGAAGAGAGAACTATTGTGTTGTTGATTTTTGATTGGTACATTTCGGTAATTCCCTAAATATTTGATTTACCACAATAAAGTAGATTATAACGGTTAAAGTTACAACCCGGACAGTTTAGTGTTTATTTAATTTCTACAGGTAAATGTATTGTTATTTAAAATTAAAAAGTGAAATGCGAGAAAAAAAAACCAAGGACAAAGAAGATTCATTCCCTATCTTATGTTTCGATCTACAAAACGTTTTGAATTGTCCAAGAGCTGAAACAGGTCCAATGTTCTATTAATCAAAATTGAATATCTACAATTTAACAGCTTAATCACTTACAACGTTAACTCAAAAAAAAAAAAAATATTGTTGTATATGGACTGAATATAGCTCAGGAAGAAGCGGCAATGATATAGCTTCGGCATTTATTAAAATTTTGAACAGAGTCTTAGAAGATTACCTAGAAATTCATGATTTGATCACTTGGAGTGATTCGTGCGTACCGCAGAATAAAAATTCAATTATGGCAACTGCAATTCTAAATGTATTGAAGAAGCATCCTTATTTGAATTCAGTAAGCATGAAATATTCAATAGCGGGTCAAGGAGCGACTCAGGAAGTTGACGAAAATTCAAAGTGGTATTGAGAAAGTTCTTGCGGTTAACGAATACTTCACACCAATGGGTCTTATCGGAATATTGAAAACGGTTAATCGAAAAAATCCTTCAGCTTATATTTAAAACTGTGGTTTGATTTTTCCACTGTTCCATTTTCGAAATTAAGGATGCTGAGATTTTCCCAGCAGATGTACGAATTACAATATTCGGTAGATTATAATGAGTCGAGCTTAATAGATAGTTTGTCGGAAATAAAAAGGAAACACCTACAGAAAATTTTCGTCTATATGACACCAGCGGACATACAATATTATAAAGTCATTTTAAAATTATATGGAGAGTCATTTGCAAATCTTAATCAATCTGGTGTGGTCAAGGAATCCAATACGCCGTGCTCATCTAATGGTGAATCTATCATTAAAGCGAATCCCGTTCGGAAACCAATAAACAGGCTAATCAGAAGGTAACTACCAAAAAAAAAGAAAATACTACACGGTATAAAAAAACCGAAAACAAATTCCAAAATAGTACCAGTAGTACCAAAAGGATCGTAATTTGAAGTATGTGATAGTGAAATGAAAAAGCCTGAAAAAGTTCCTTTAATTTTTATTGTTCTTTTAATTAAGCTGTTATTTTTGAAAGTGCGGTATAAGTCCATATTTTGTTGAAATGAGATAAAGAAAAAATAAACAATAAATGCAAAAATATACGGGATTTTGAATTTTTTCTTTTATTGCACAAGTATTAGGGATTCATTTTTTTTTATTTGGACTATAGATTGTTTACCGTTAGAAAGATTATACCGTCATTTTTTTCTAAAACTACTTTCAAAAATAACAGCTCAATATTTTAAGTGAATATTTTAATATTAAAGTTATGTTATGAATTATTTAATAAAATTATATTTTTTAGCAGCAATTTTCTGACTTATTTTATTTGAATTCTATTTATTTTCGACATAACAAGATTGTAAATATCTTCTCCAATAGTCTGGATTATTAATAAATTGTAAAACAATTTTGTATGTACCACATACAATTTTGTTGTTCTTCAGTTTTAGGCCTCTCAGTTCAGTTACAAAATTGTAACTAAATTTTGAGCTTCTGATATCTCTAAATTTTAAAATATTATCTGTATTTATCTTAATGAAAAGATAATTTAAAATAAATAAAGTTGTCGTTTATTTCGTTAAAAAGTTTATGTAAATAGGGTAAATAATTGTGACATTCTGAAATTTGCTTTCCTATTTTCTCGAAACTACCTCGAGTTTAGTTAATACAGTGTTACTCTAAGGTCGCGATTTGTGCAATAAATATTAGTATAAATTATAATGGGGTGAAAAATCAAAAATACTAGTTTTAATCAAAGAAAATTAGTCATATTTCATTATGAAAAAAAGAAAACGATCCGGGAAATTGGACAAATTTTAAATATACACTGTATCAAAAAATTGTCCGTACAGCATTAGTTAAGAAAACATTGATAAAAAAACAATTACAAATCAAACAAAAAATTCAGTTTTAATTTTTTTAAAACTCAAATTACATTTAACAAGCTGAAAATAATTTTACTATTTAAACCGTACTAATAATTGTCCGTATACATAAAGAAGTTGGGGGATTTTGGTAAAAAAGTTATGTCTAATATTTCGTGTTGTAACCTATTCACGAAATGACACTTTGCAACCTTCTTTTCATTTAGAAAGCCAACTTTCGAGTTATTTCGGAGGGAATTTTTAGCCCATTCCTCCACAATGACCCGTTTTAATTGTTCCTTGCCACTAATTTGGTGTTCACGGATCTTTCGCTCCAAATAATGGCATAAATTATCCACATGGTTGAGATCTGGTGGCTGGGGAGGATGAGGAAGTATTGACTTTACATTGTACAATAACTATTCCTTTATCAGCTTTGACGAATGCTTCGGGTCATTATCACGTACGGAGCGAGTCTTGCCCATGTCCCATTTTCTCAGCACTTACTAACAAATTACCCTTCAAAATATCCAAATAATTAAACCGGTTCATTATGAAGGTCAAACGTCCTACACCCCTTCAGCTAAAATCTCTTCAAACTATTATACTTCCGCCACCATGTTTTACTCAAGTTCAGTGTTGGGTTTCCGGCACACCATAACTCGCCCATCTGAACCAAAAACGTTAGATTTTCTTCCATCTGAGGGAAAATAACATTTTCCTAGAACTCTTCGGGCTCACTTACATATCCCAATGCATATTCCAAGCGCTTTGAATATTTTTTTGTCGGCAAATACATTTCTTGCGGGTCGCACATCGACGATACTCTTGTTTATGCAAAATATTGCGTATTATCTGAGGTTCTATCGCTCCTTTTTTGCGTTGATAAACTTTGACAGCGATCGTTGGAGCACTAAGCTTTCGATTCTGTTTTATTGCCTTCTCTATTAGATGTATTTGAGGTGTGTTCAGCTTTCGGTTGCAACCGCGCCCAACAAGCATCTCTAGTGATTTGGTTTTATTGAATCGAAGATCGCAGGCAATTAGTTATTTTGGAAATTTCCTATAAACTTTTACCTTCACTCTCCAATTTAATGTTCAATTTTTTAATTTCTAGACTATTTTTGGTACGAGAATCACACATTTTTGATTAACTGGAAAATATTTCATTCGCCATGAAAAAAGTACGACTAATTAACTTTTACGCAAAAAAAATTTCGTAATTTACCGTTAGTTGAAAATAGGAGAAGAACAAATAATAAATTGTTAATGGGCAAATAATAAATTTTCACAAAAGTGCAAGTGTACGGACAATTATTTGAGATCATTTTAGGATGTTTAAATAGTAAATCATATGAAACGTAAAAGTAAATTAATTTGCTTCATGATTATTATTATTTTCAGGTTGTTAAATGTAATTTGAGTTTAAAAAAAAAAAACTGAATTTTTTGTTTGATTTGTAATTGTTTTTTTCGTCAATTTTTTTTTTAACCGAGGGGTGTACGGACAATATTTTGAGACAGTGTAAGTAAAAGTACAGCTCATGACATTGTTAAAAATATGAAAAAGAGGAGAGAATCGAATCAATACCTCAGAAAGGTGGGCCTAAGCTGTTAAGTCGCAATGAAGATAGGTGAATAATTACTGAAATACAGGAAAATCCGAAGATTATTGCTCATAAATTGAGAACTAAGCTTAAAGAAATATATGGAAAATCTATCTCGGTAGATACTATTAGAAATGTAATTCGAAGTAATGGATATCAGGGCCTAACACCAAGAAAAAAACGTTATATAATCGATGTTAACAGAAAAGAACATGTGGATTTCTGTAAACTGCATTTGAATAAGAGTGAATCATTTTGGTATACGGTATTATTTTCTGATGAAAGTAAATTTAATGTTTTCGGTTGTGTTAGAAAGGGAAAAGTGTGGAGAAAGGCAAATGAAGAACTAAACATTAAAAATCTGATATCGACAGTAAAACACAGAGGCGGCTCTGTTTTAGTTTGGGATTGTATGGCTGCAAGTGGAGTCGAAAACCTTGCTTTTATTGATGGATAAAAATATATATTTAGGAATTTTACGTGATAATTTTAAGAACTGTACTGAAAAATTACGAATATCTGATCGTTTTAGTTTTTACCAGGACAACGATCCCAAACATAAAGCCCATGTAGTAAGTCCTATTGATTATACAACTGTCCAAAAGTTTTGGAGACACCACCCCAATCACCGGATATTAATCCGATCGAAAATTTGTGGGAGGAGCTCGATCGAAGAGTGCGGAAACAAAATATTCGAAGTAAAATCCAGCTCAAGCGTGTTCTAGAAGAAGAATGGAAGAAAATTGAACCGAATTTTACTCAAAACTTAATATTAAAAATTTGTATCTGACCTAGTTGGAATATTTAATCGGCGTAAATTTAAGACTGCAATAAAAAATTATTGAATTTAAAATTATCAAGTATGATAAAAATTGATATAAAAAATTATTTTTCTGTACCTTATTTTCATATTAAAAACAAAGGAGCTCTTTGTCCGAATTTCAATTCCACTCACTGTATTCACAATTATTTTGCCGATTAATGTTGTCAGGATTCTTTTTACTGCTGAGCATTTCAAGAATACGCCGCTTATTATAGTTCGACTCGCGTTCCAAAATGTCTACATTGTCTATCTCGACACTGTCTGACGTGAGTACTACTCTTGAAATACTGTTTCGTTTGACCAACATATGAACAACTTTGTAGACTAAGTTACTTACAAGTTCTTTATTGATTTGACCTTTAAGTTGTGAAAAATTGAAATTCCTAAACTATCACTTCTTTTGTGAAACTACTAAATTTTTGATAACAAATAAATCTATTGATGCTAGTGCTAATATTAAGCTGATCATTTTGAACCAGAATTCTATACGTGGGATTATGAATAGATTTACTGATAACGGATTTAATTAAATATAAATCAATAAGATTCTTTCGGCTTTTTATAGACAAAATATATATATTAAAAATAATGGCATTCACTGACATTTTTTGGAGTCGATACACTTTGTCGGTTAAAGTACGGGTGGGATTTCTACTTTTTTTGGTAGATATATTTATAAATGATTGGCCTCTTAATTTTTTCTGATTAACAAGTCGAAATTGTTTGTGTGGGCATAAAACACACAGAAATGAGAGTTTTCCTTGAGTTTTTGATTTGGTGAATTTTATAATTCGCTAAGTCAATGCGTTCTTGCCTCATACGTAATTTATGAAGTTAGAATTTTATTTTTGTAGTTTGGTCGTAGGGTTGTAGCTACCTGATGAGTAGACCGAACTTTTTGTTTGTACGAACTTATCAGTACGAAACCAAACTACCACAGAGAAAGCTCAAGGAAAGTTTTCATTTTTTGGAGTCGATACACTTTGTATTGACCTCGGGTTAAAGTACGGGTGGGATTTTGATATTTCTACTTTTTCTGAAAGATATATTTATAAATGATTGGCCTCTTCATTTTATCTGATTAACAAGTCGAAATTGTTGTGAATGCCATTATTTTTAATATATTTTGTCTATAAAAAGCCGAAAGAATCTTATTGATTTAATACATACAAACTTTCTCTTTCTATTAATTAAATATAACGAGACATTACTATAACGCAAAGTTTGGGTCAGAGTTTAATATTTTGATTATAGAAGAGTGTTCGATAAAGTTAGAATTTTCTATGTGACCAAGTGTTATAGTGTAAAGTTTATATGTTTCAGGAAAGTGGGAACTATAATCTAAATAACGGCCATACCAAGTATCATGATGACACCAACCAGTAATTAACGTGCCATTGTCATTTTAAATTATGTCTTCTAGTGAAGCAAGAACTGGATTCCAAATGTTCCGTTACCAAATCAGCTACCGCTGGGCTAACTGGTAAACCCACTGGTGGTCCGAACAATTTTTTGTATTTCTTCATATTAAAAGAAAATTCATAAATGTTCAGAATCAAATCCAATGCCTCCACGAATTGTGCCTTCATAAACTTGATTTTGGAATTTGCTTTAATTTCTCGCCGTTTCTTGTTCACAAGTTCCATACCCAACTTATTGTCAATGCTACTACACAGAAATTTATAATTTTACAACATTTTTGATAGGAACATTATTTTGTCAATTTGAACTATATGTACATATGTAAAGTTCATCCGCAACAAAACTAAAGTATATTACGAAAAATCAATCATGAGCGATTAATAGGGGGCGCTTGGACACATACATTTGTGTTGATATTTATTTGTATGATTATTCTACAAACAGGTAATGCTGGAAAGTTGTGCGGAAATATTTGAAAAAAAAAACAATATGAAATAAAAGGAAAATATGGATTTTCAGTATCAAATTTTAGCAATGTTTAAAATAAAGTTTCAATTAAATTATTGCCTATATGACTTGACAACTGATTATGGTGATAGGAATAATTTCTTTAAAAATTTCAGTCGGTTACTCGTATGTCACAATACAATTTCAAATTTTGAAATCCACAAAAATAAGTAAGAACAAGTAGAGAATTTAATAATTGAAATAAGATTCAAAAGCCATATAAATCGTTGTAATTTTTTGCGAAAAAAATAATCATAAAAAAAAATCAATTTTTAAGGAGTTTAGAAGTGATTTTAAAGATGAAATTAAGAAATTTTCAAAAATTCAAGTTAAGTGGTTTGGTTTCTGACACGTCGAATTAACGAAGATTAAAATTGAATGTAACGTCGAAACCATTTCTTGTTTCAACATTTAAACTTTTTGGGAAGGTTAAAGTGCAGGGTTAAATAAATTGTATACACAAATAAACTATTCAACATTTGTGTATCTTCAAATAAACAAAATATTGTTTAAAAAAAACTATTCATTCATGTTCACAATTGTTGTGTTGAAGATAAAATGAAACCAACAGCAGCATCTTTCTTGAACGGCTGCTTTCTACAGAAATGAAAAAACAAACAAAGAAACAAAAATTAATTTTCAGCAAAAGTATTTTTTTGTTGTTTTTGGTTGGTTGAAACTCAAACAGAATGGGTTAAGCAGAAAAAAGGAAAATCGGGGAAAAACAATTTCATGAAAAAGCATAAAAACAAATTAAAATGGAGCAAATACAACAAAATTGATTAACTTTTTTTGTTGGTGAAAATTAGTAACAATGTTATAGGTAAATACATATTTTTTTTTTGTGTACCAAACACTACTTATTTATAAGTATTTTGTTAGTTTTCCTTTATTTGGAAAATTGGAAAAATTTATATATCTATTTACTTTCCAGTTTAGATAGAGAAATATTCTTCTCCATTTGATTGTATTATAAAATATAATAATTTTTAGAAAACTTTATATGTTATAAAAAAAACAGAAATTTGCCAAGGATGTTTTTTTAAACTGTATCATTTTCTATGCATAACTTTAACGCTAACAACTAAACTAAAACTGGGAAAAAATTGCCTTAATTAGTATGGTTCTTTTTTTTTAAAATTAAACTTTACTAAAATGAGATAAATAAGTTTAATTAATTAAAGTAATCTAAGTAAATTTCATTAGGAACTCTGATTTAATAGTGGAAAAAGAAAAACTTTAATTGAAAATAATGTAAATATAAACGAACTTATTTTATGTCGTTCATTTTTGCATCCTATATACGTATAAAAAGGAGCAACAGCAGCCATTTAGAGAATAGTTATTTATTTTGCTTCTGTTTTAATATGAAAGTGAAACTTTTAAAATTATACAGTAAATATACATACATAGTTTTGGTTTCTCGTACAAAAATAAAATCAACAAATAGCATTATCTATAAGGTTTAATTAAAGACGTCTGTGTGCTCATGAGCGCGAATATAATTTGTATCTGTTTTGTGAGTAAGACACACATTAAGGTTGGATGAACTTAAAGCTTATCTAATTATGTTATGCTAGGTTCAGACTAGGGATTAGAAATCTCGATTTACTAGGAAATCCAGGTTTTCTTATAGTGTCAACGATGGATGTTAAGGTTATCCCGTTTCAATGACAGATATAAAAGTAATCGTCAAAAAATTGAGGGATTTTGTCTGTAATATCGATTATGTTATTACAGCACTTAAGATGTTGCGATGTTATAGCAAAATAATTTTTTATTCGAGACGACAATAATTTCAATTTTTATTTAGTTTGTCGTTTAGTTAATATTAGCAGACCTATTTAATATTTGCTAATAAAACTTTTGAAGTAAGTAATAGATGTTCTATGACTCATTTTATGCAAAATGCTCTAATAACGGATAGGATTTTGAACAGTTTTCGGTAAAGTCAAAATGTGCAGCGCCATTTTTAATCGCGAATTTCTCTTACAGTCTGAACGCCAAAAAAGCTAATCCAGATTAAAAGTAAACTTGATTAGGCAAAACTGGATTACTAATCCTTAGTCTGAACAAGCTATTACCGTTAAAATATTAAAACTGTTATTTCATGGAATAGCTAGGTATTTCTCTTAGTTAAACCATAAATTTGTAAAGAATATAATTTCGCCTTCTTCTATAGAATAACATTCATTACTGGTAAAATACCAAATAGACTAACTGGATTAAATATTTTAACTAGGTAACGTCAGAGTCCTCTGTATATATAAGAGCCCTAATGCTTCTGTAATTTTTTAAAAGTGCTTTCTATAAGAGGTGTAGATTTTGTGATGTTCCATGTAAGCCAGTGTAAAAAAGACTTTTTTAAAGTTACGTCTTCTGAATGAAACTCGTTATTTTCGGCAATTTGCTTTTCACCCATTTGTAGATTAATAATTATATTTAGACAAAAATAATCGATGATGCGGCAAATTTATCGATGATGCGGTATTATTTGACACGTGGAAACTGAGTACGGTATTATTTCTAAAGGTGTCAGCTTTACGAATTTTTAAGTTTTGGTATATAGAGTCGAACTCGATTTTCCGGGATCCCGTAAACCTCCATTATCCGTGAATTTTTTTTACACGCGATTTTTTTTTTGTCACTTGTTTATCCAGAATTTCAATTGAATAACCGAGATTTTTCATTTTTATGTTTTTCGTTAAATTTTGGCAGCAGTGTTGTTTTTGTATTGTACATATTTGTACATTTTATATTGTGTATTTCTTTATAAAACTGAAAAATTCGATCAACCAGGATTTTTGATTTTCCGGGAATCTTCCGGTCCCGAACATCGAATCCGAACAATCGAATTTCGACAGTAAATGAAAACTAAATTTAATTTTTTTCTATAATTCATGCCTAGCTGTCAGTTTTATTCGTGTTGGTTGCTTTGATTTTTGTTTCGATACAAAAAAAACTAGTACTGCCATCTTTAGAGTTAAAATCCGGTCTATTGGTGTTTTTTGACAGCGATGCCCCGTATTGTATTATAATTTATTTGCTTGGAATCTATCAATTAATCCGTAAAACATAATTTAAATTTCCATAATTTCATTCACAACTACATATATGTACATACAAAATTACAAAATCTTTTTAAGGATGTAGTCTGGTGTTCAGGCCTCTTTTAGAAGCTTATTTCAGAATTTTTTTATAACAAAATAAAATACAATCATTTCAATTTTTTACATGTTATTATTGGCCAGTGCCCGAATTCCGGTTCGATGACAATTGATAATGAGAAATAACTTGATTTTTTATTTCAACTAGTCGGTTGCATCTTTATTTAGAGTAGGCGTAATAAAAAATAAAGTCATTTCTCATTCTCATTTGTCATTGAACCAGAATTCGGGTGCTGGTAAGCTATACACAAAAAATTGTTTTTACCTAATTTGACAATATTTTTTTTTTTTAAGAAAAAGTAGGCACCTTTAAAAGGAGGTAGGAGGGGCGCGTATATGATTACGGCATTTGGAGTCATCTGAAACAAAAAAATCGAATTGATTATTGTTTTGTATGCTTGTCGCTCTGTCCCATAGAAGATTTAAATAAACAAAATGGTAGAGTTCAAAAAAATTATTTCAGAAATCGTCCGTTTTTTCATAGAAAATCGGGGAAAAAAAGGAAAGATTATTATTATAAATGACTGATTCTGCTACCCGATGGAGCCATTGTTGTGTAGAATAACGTGTGCAAAAATGAGCAAAATCGGTTAATCATGTACGCCGCTCCAAAAAAATTTGTTTCGAGAAAAGCGCGTTTAAAGTTTTGATTTCAGATTTTTTTAGAAAAAATGAAAAAAATATCTCCTAATCACAAAATCTCCTAATTACAAAATCTCGCACACAATTTTCCCGGTAAATTTTATGCGAGATTTTGGAAGAAAAGTGATTGTGCTTATGTATCTATGTTATGTATTTGAGTGTGTGCGTTGCTGCGTATATGTGTGTGTGTGTGTGTGTGTGTGTGTGTTCGCTCACAGAATATCAACCTACCACTACCGATTCGCTCTGAAATACCTTAGCTCCGAACACTTATTTTCTCTGTTTCTCTTTTATAACCGTAAATATCTCGAATTTTGGTCTTAATTTTTTACAGTATACGCTCAATATATTTTACTTTCAAAATATGTCAAAAAAAAAAAAAAAATCGATTTTTCGAAGCCCGAATACCAGACTACATCCTTAAACGAGAAAAATAAACACTCATTCAATATAAAATAAATTAGAATACTTACTATAAGGGGCATCACTGTCAAAAAATTGCGATAGATGGATTAACTTTAAAGACGGCACTACTAGTTTTTTTAAACATTTTTTTTGAACTGACCACTAAACATGAATTATAGAAAAACATTAATTTCATTTTTTATTTTTGTACCAAAAATTAAAAATTCTTAAAGGTGATATTTTTAGAAATATGTAATACCGTTCTCAGTTTTCACGTATTAAATAATACTGCATTGTTGATATATCTGCCAGTATCTTTGACTGCTAGTACAGTATGGAAAAATATAGCGTTGCCCCTTATAGTATTATAATTTATTTGATTCCAAGTTTGGGTTTCACAAATGTCTAAATATAATTATAATTCTACAAATGGGTGTTATTATTTGTTCAATATGGTACGATTAGAGTGTATACGTTTTGTGTCTATTGGTCTATTTTATCTTGTTGTCGCCTTTTTGTTTTCTATATGTAGATGAGACAAAGATATCTATGCCTTTTTTGTTTTCTACTTATGTGTTTAGCCGTTTTTACTTTTCAAATGTTTCTTATCACTTTTATTTGTTTATATTGGAAAGACAAAGACAATCTAATTTTATTTTTATTTTTTATTTATGAACTTTTACTTTTAAGCTTTCTTTGTCTCTATTGTTCAGACCAATTTTAAAAGAAGCTTTTAAAAGGGGAATACATTTTACGATTTCCCATAAGAACCCATGTAAAATTGGACATTTTTGATTACAATTTTATGAATGAAAAATACTCGTAACAGAAAATATTTTTAGGTTTATATTTAAATCAAACCTTTAAATATAACATATTTTAAAACCAATAACTGAAATTTAGTAATTTAATTAATATAGTTAAAATAAAATTGTACAAATTTACTTTTTCTTTGTAATGCTATGTGAAAAATACAGTATAAAATTATAAAAACGAAATCAATGACGCAATATATTATTTACTATTCATCAAAGACTTTAAAATACAATACTCTTTATCAACAATAAAAACTAAATGGTTTTTTTACATGTAAGAAAACAAATTTTTTTTCTCCTCTTTAGTTTAAACTCTTTGCTATTTATCGATATTTTTTAATTATAAAAAAAACATGAACGAAAGGTGTAACGTTATGAGGTGTATTTGTAAATAAAGGGGTTTTAGTAAAACATTAATTAAATATCTATAAACAAGATTTTATTAATTGATTTTCAAATCATATATTTATCAATTATTCTTCTTGATAACGTAGAAATCAAAATTCATTTTTGTAAGATTTTTCATTTAAGAAAAACGATATTAAAAAAACATAACTTTTCATATGATTTGTATGAAAAAGCCATTTTTTTTGTCTTTTTATCCCCCTTATATTAAGTTCGAATTTTATCTTGACGGCTTGTAAATCAAGGAATGCTTTGGTTTTATATAGAAAAGACAAGGACGATTCTATTTGTTTATATTTTGTTATATAAGGATTTAGTGGTTTGTGTGTTGTTGTTGAAAATGGAAGTTTTCTTTTTTCAATTTATTTTACAATGTAGAGATATTTTCTTCTACGATTTTAAAACCATATCTACGAAACATATTAAAACACGCAAATTAACAAAAATTTTATTACGTTTAATTGAATTTTCATTAATAAACTTATAAATCAAAACTACCAATTTTACATTGGTTCTTAAAGGAAACGGACAAATGTACACATAAGTTCACCTCTTGTAGAAAGCTTACATTTGTAACTTACGGCTATGATATACAGTGCTGGGACAAAAAAATTAGTCAAAGATATTTTATTACAAATTAGAGTCTGTTTTTGCTAAAATTACAAAACTTTTGAAAGCAATTGGCTTATTGTTTCATTTTAAATACATCTATGACACAATTTTTGAAAAAAAAAAACAAAAAAAATGTATGCCAAAATATTTAAAGTACAGATTAAAGCAGGATTAAAGTAAATACTTTTTTGTGCTTTATTGTTTTATGGAAGTTCTATCTTTAATATTAATATTATCTGGACCTCATTTAGCTTTTATAAGTGCTCTTCATTTAAACGTAAAAAAGTCCTTCGCAGAAAAAAAATATTGATGTGTTGGACTGACCCCCGTAAAGCCTAAACCTACACCCAATAGAAATGTTTGGTTTATAATGAAACTAGATGTAGCAAGAAAGCGTCCATAATCAATTGAAGCTTTAAAAAGTTTGTTGATAAAATCTAGGAATACATTTAACTTCTGCAACTTGGAAAAATTTATAAAACTCAATGAGTCGGAGATGTACCGCTGTGCGCTGTAGAATTTACTATTTGTAAGATTGCAGTTATCGTTTGGATTATCTATTTATACTTATATGCTTTTTAAATTTACGTATTAAACGTTTTTAAAATAATTTTCGTTATTTTTGTAAAATAACGAACTGGAGAACAGTCGAAATTTGCCCTGTCTAAGTTTCTTACAGATATAGCCTTGACTTTGTTTCCAGTAATAATTGTAAGAAATTTTGATGGAATTTGTTCCAAACAAAAATGCCAAATTTAGCCATTTGTTGTCTTGCAGCGTTGAGCATCAAGTTAAGCAAAACAATCGGTTTATTTGTATCAGTGGAATAGCAGTTAGCAAAAAGCAAACGTTGCATGTAAGAAGCTATTAAGGAGAATTCCTTGGAAAAAAGTCAGGTTTAAATTGGTGACGCGTTAGCAGTGTATAAAATAATTGACACCCGACATTAATTTAAAAATTTTATTTATTCTTATTGACTTACATACATTTTTGTGTAATAATATAAACCAATAAAAGTCTTTCGATTAAGTGGAATATTCTAAACTCGAATTTTTTTCCGGCAATTTAATCATGATGTACAAAAGAAAGAATGAAACATGTCTATTTGGTTTTTGTGTACTGAATTTTTATCAGATTTATTTTTCTATTTTTTTACTATCTCAACACCAGCAACAAATTCTCATGATCCATTCAAATATGAGACAGTTAGTTTAAAGCAGACGAATTGAATTTGAATTTACCAATTTTCTTTTCAGACAAAAAATATCAAACATCTAGGAAAGTCAAATGAAACTAAGATGTTATTTGTATTGCAAAATGAAGTAAGGTCTAGTTCCGGATATTCATTTTTATTTTGGAACAACATCAAAATTAGGCTAAACATTCAGAAATTAGAAGAACTATTAGCAATAGCTCTAGGCTCACCCGATCTGGTTTCATTCGTTTCGAAATAGGTAGCTGGTGATCTCTAAGAACAATAATTTCGTTCTTAATCTAAGCTGGATGCAACGTTTTTGTTTAAAACTATTAATTGAAACACTATGAATAAACCCACAAAACAGAATTATGATCTTTGAAATGCTAAAAAAATAAGTTTGTTTCAAACAAAAGACGATATTTTACGGATCTGTCCAATTCAAAGTTTTAAAAATTTCAATAAAATTTCAATTGACTAATATAACTAAAATATCATTAGTTAAAATAAATTTCAGTTAGAAGCGAAATAATTGTTAGTTAAAGCTAACCGAAGAAAGTAGTAATGAATTTTGAATTACTATCAATAAAAGTGTCGGGCAAAACTCAGTTGACGCTTTTAAGAATGGACCCTTGGCCCAAAGGCATCAAACTACATCTCTCTAGGTAGACAACCAACATCAAATTTTTAAGAAATTACACGCAACAACTGAATAATTGGCGTGTTGTGTTGCATATGTTTCGCGCAGTAAGATCTTTCTAATTTTGAAATTCTAGGATAATTAAATACATATAAAAAGTCACGGATAGTGATCGACTCATGATGAAATATGCCTACAACTGAAATTGATTTATGTAAAATTAATTCTGAAAAATCATTACTGTTTAAAATCCTAATGATATTTAAAATCGTAAAGTCCATTTTGGAAAAACCTTTACAATCAGAATAATGGCTTAATTTGATGCATTAACTGTATGTCCCACGACTAGCTGACGTTGGTTTTAATACACTATAGTGTTTTCAAGGCATACAAGCAGAGCACCCTGTATTTTATAGAGCCATAATCAAAAAGCCTGAGCTTTTATAAGGGAATTAGAAACGAGGAAAAAACCAAACTTTTCATAGTAAAACACACAAAACATATGGGAAATCACTTTTTTTCCTAAGACAAATTTTTAAATGAAAACGTTACAAATTCTTAATTATGATTTCTTAAATACTTTTATAAATGTTTGAATTTCAACATATATCAGCAACGTTTAAGTAAATCGTTTTCATTTTCTTGTAATAATTGATTTATTTAAACCAAAATATTAAAAAAATTTCGCAACAGCATTCTGCTCAAATTGAAATAAAAGCTTACTACAATTCGTTTGGTCATTAAGTCAATATACATTACATAGATGGCAGTGATATCCGTAAAAATTAGGTAAAATCGTACCAAAAATTAGCACCTGGGGAAATTTCAAGTTCAAAAATTGTAGGAAAAGCTAAACAAATTCACAAAATATAGGAACCTGTGATAATTTTGTGATTAAATAATTTTTTTTTCGTATTTTTCTGTAACCATTTTAGACATATTACGTACACTAGTAAAACTAAAGATAAATTTAGCAAGTATTATTTTAATTCGTCAGAGCCAACTTTGATGTATTTTTCAAAATGAAAGTTCGAAAAAATATATTTTAGAAATAGTTTAATTTTAATATTTCTGCAATTAACATTTACTTAATACCAATATGGCCTTCTTGTATATTGTTCTTAAAGATATGTAGAAAACTTTTATATAAACATTTTATAATATTTTTGTTTTTTTCATTGAAAAACTTGATTCTAAAAAACACCATTTTTACTATGGGTTCCTATGGAAATCAGTGAAAAGTTATACCACTAAAAAAGCTTCTAAAAAATACGTCATTATGATTATGGCTCTATACTCTAGAAGTCTCTGATAAAAGGCGTAAATTAAGTTTATTAGCAATAACCTTTAATTTGATCATTAAATTTAATAACTTAATTTACGAGGTAAGATAATATTATTATTATACTTTTAGGTCATCAGGCAAACCTATTTATTTAGGTATTCAATTGGCACCTCAAGTTAGTTATAAAACTTGTTAATTATTTTAACGGTTGACATTAGATTGAGACTCCGTGGTCGTGACTTTAGTACAAAACAATTTAAATTTTCGATTGAAATGAAGTATTTTACTAGAAACCGATACCTTTTTCGGTTGAGTTTCAAGAATATGGGCCCTTGGGTCTGTTTGATAATTCGCACGGTTTAGCGTACGATTTTTTCTTAATTTTACCAATAAAAAATAAATTAAAAGAGATAACCAAAATAGTACGCACTGCACCACACCGTGCAAATTATCAAAAAGGCTCTATGTTTCATAGACAAAAGACGTTTAGTCTCGTAAATTTAGTTATTTCGTCAGTGAAAATAAACATAAAAGAAAATAGATCCTGAATAACATTAGGCTAACTTTTAATTTTTCTTACGTTGATAAAAAATTATCCAAGTTATATATCACATAAAAAAAGTTAAGAATAAATTTTGAATGAAAGCAAAAAGTGGAAAATTAATTTTGAGAGATAATTCAAAGAAATACAAAATAATTCGTCTAAGACACATTCATATTGATCCTAATAATATATTCGTTTTGTATATTTTCAGCTATTTATAAAAAAAAAATTAAAACCACAACATCTAAATTAGCCTGGAGTTATCTTTTTTGTTCGGAAATAGGTGGATGTTTAATGTTCGAAAGTTAGCCTGAAGTTATTCAGGATCTATTTCCGAAAACGCCTAATATATGGCATGTTTTTTGTTACATCGGAGAGCTCAGAGATGTATAAAAAAACCTTTTGCTTTTTTTTATTTTCTCGGATTGATTTTTTTATTATATCCGAACAAATACAGATTGCTGTTTTTCGATCTGCAATATATTTTGTACTATCTGAGAGAAACACATAGTTTGACGTTCAAAATGGTGAAAATTAATTTTTTAAAGTTTATTGTATTAACTGTTTCTTTTGTAATAACGTTTAATTTTATTTTTGTGTTCCTGCTCATAGTGTATTGTATGTAACACAGTTATTAGACAATTTATACGTCTAGCTTGTTAAAATCTGAAGAAGGTCTTTTCAGATTAAAAATTATCGGATATTTCAGATAAATTAACTCTCTGGTTTGTCTCGTCTCTTCGAAGTAATAAAAAACAAGCAAATAGTTAACAAAATTTGTAGAGTATATGTCGTATACACACATCTAAATTTACCACTTACTCTAAGTAGTTGACTTATGAACATTTTCCATTAAAATGATTTGATTATAAATTTGACTTCTTGTGATTAATATACAAACTTACATTAATAAATTTATTTGAGCGATTTGTTCCATTCCAGCTCGAATCAGTTTTCTAAAAATTATTTTTTTTTTATAATTTCCCCAAGATTAACATTAAAAATAAAATATTTTAACAATTTGTACTTAAGTACTTTCAAAATTAGATTTAATTATAGTTTTGAAAAAATAAAGAAAATAAAAAATATAACCGATATAAAAAATTGGTATTCAAATGTTTTTCTTTATCAATTTCTATTTCGTTTTCTAAAAAGTATTTATTTGTTTTAAAGGAACTAAAAAGAAAACTAAATAAATAACATAAAATAAAATACAAAATACTCTAATGAAAATATTTTTTTAGTTAAAAAGAAAAATTTTTCTTTTTTTTTTTTTTTTGGAAAATTGTTGTTAAAAAACACACATTCTAATATTCTTTTTTAAAATTATTTTAATTAATAAAAAAGCTTTTAGTTGTTTTATTTGCTTTTGCTTTTAAAGAAATAAAAAAGCTTTTTTGTAGAAAAATTTAGATTTTTTTTAAAGGAGAAATTATAAACTTAAAAATAAAACATAAAAAAGTTCATAAAATTTAAAAAAAATAATAATAACTAAAACAATCCTTTCATCCTCATTTTCACTCTTTATTATACTCAAACACAAATAAGTTTTAATTTTTTTTTTTATATTTTCAATTAGTTATTTAGGAAAAATAAGACCAAAAATATTTAATAATATATATAAAAAAAAAAATAGTGCAAGTACGATGCGAGAGCCTAAGTTTTGTTTTGTTTAATTAATTTATCAATATTTATTTAAAAAATACAACAAAAAACAAACTTTATATATAAATATATAAAAATACAAAAAATATATATTTATTTGTGCTTTAATTTTAAAATTATTTGTGCTTTTATTTAAATAACGAAAATAAAGGAAATAAACGAAAACAACTAAATAAAATCGCGAATGGGAACATTTTATTAAACAAACAATAACAATAGAGCGAACTTTAAGGCTTGATAGAGCAGCCTAAATGTTGCCAGTATTTCTTTTTCTAATTAAAATGTCACCCTCTAAAAAGAAGTGTAAAATAAAATTATAGCCAATTTTTATTAATTTTTCTTATAATTTTCGATTTATTAATGTGCGTTTTTTTTATGTAAATAGATTTATTTTGTGAATTGCTTTGCTTTATTTTTATAGTTATTTTATGATGATTTATCTCTTAAAATATTAATTAAACAAAAAACAAATTTCAAGCAAAAATCAAAAAAATCATATGAAAAAATGTGTCTTAAAAAACATTTATTATTTAGAAAATAAGTCTACTTTGCAAAAACAATTTCCTTACAAAAAAAAAAAAAAAAAGAAAATCAATTCACAAAAGAAACTTTAATTATTCGTTTTATATGTTGTGATAATGATTAAAAAACGAAAATTTTTTTAACAAAATGAGAACATATAAATTTTGTAGATAAAAAGAAAAATCGCCGCTACTCTGTTCGTAGTAACGAAGTTTGAAATTACATAAAATTAAAAATTTGGGATTTTTTATAGCATGCAAAATTAGAAATAATAATTTTAAAATTTACAGGGAATAAATTATAACTTAATTATTTCATTAGGTGCGGTGCTTTTAAAATAAAATAATAACAAAAATTGTTTGTTTTTATTTTTATTAAGTTTGGTGCGCAGAGACAAAAAAATTGTTCATCAATCACAAAAAATAAAGAAATATATTATATAATTGCATACGTGTGAGATTATTCACTAAAAATTACGTGAAAGATATATAAAAAATACAACAAATTCGATAATATTACGGTGCAAATATAGTGATTATCATTTATATGTATATAATGCATTGTGCCAATAAAATTGAAATTTACTTTTTTTTTTAATTTGTTATTAAAATCAAATCAAAATAAAATAATAGTATAATTAAAAACTCAGTGAATAACTAAATAATATAATTAAAGTAATGAATGTTAAATATATTATTTTACAACCAATTATTACAAAAAGCAACAACTAAAATAATTGCTTTAGGGAATATTTCCTAACCGTAAATATAAATTATTTATCAATTATATAAAATTAACATGACAATATAATTATACATGTGTATAACAATAATTAGTTGTAAAATGAATATAACCGAAACAAAATATAACAAAATAATTTTTTTTATATGCGAGTGTTGTCCAACACTAATAATAAATTTATATATTTTATAATAATATAATAATTTTTATAATTTTATTTAAAAATTTATATTATATAAATCTAAAATATAATAATATATATTTAGTAATTAATAATTTTAAAATTATAGTTAAAACTATATTTTCTGTTTCTAAAATAACAAAAATATTAAAAGAATATTAAATTAAAAATTGGCCACAATTGATTTTGATTTTAATATTATTTTTGTTAGTTTTTTGTTGCCCGTTAAATTATTTATTTAATAGCATATATTAGAAGAACACCTAAACTAATAATGTAGAACAAAAAAAATGCATAATGTGGGTAACCGTTTGTTAATATTGTGTTTTACTAGTTGATGTGTTTTGGAAATACATATTATCAAACGAAAAATAAGTAATCTAGTTCTATAATAACAGTAATTTATTACACGGTTAGTGTTTTAGTTACCTTGCGTTTGTTTTGTTAACGGTTTTTAAATAGTAGCAGGATGGTATGAATGATTGGCATTATAATGTTAAAATCCCTAAGGTGCCCATGCTTACAAAATTTGTAGAATGTTTTGAAGTATGTAATTATGAGGATTAGATGAAAAATAATTCGATGACTTTAAATGAGCATCATTTTTATATTTTTAAATTTTTTAAATAAAATTTCAAAAGTGGTCTTTTTCAAATTATTTTAAATAATCGCTCTCACGTAACTTTTGATTAATTTAGACTTTTAGTTTATTTACAACGAATTCAATGTTGATTCATTTGCCGCTTTATAAAATTGAACTAAAACTGTTTTAAATTGCATTTAAAAACCGTTTCAATGTAAAATTCAAATCATTTTGGGCGTTCTTTTAAATATTTTCTTTGAAAAGTGTTTTCAAGCATAATTTGTATAGAGTCTCGTAAATTTCAAATTTTTGGAAGCATAATAATTTCTAAAAAATTGTTTTTTCTAAAAAATTATCAAATTGTTAAACATTGGATTGAATCTTGTGGCTACCTAACAAAGATTATTTTAGAATTACATTAATTAAAGAAAAGGTTACACGAATTATTTAAGAAATATGGTCTACTTTAAATTTAAATTAAATTAACAGAAGAATATCGATACTATTTAACGATAACAATTTAACAATTTTTTTTTTCAAAATTCCATGGAAACATAAATCAAATTTGACGTCTTGTCTTTGTAGAGTAGCGATAAAATATCCCTAAATAATTTTTAAGAATAATAAGAATTATAGTTATTTTATGTTTAACGGGAAAAATCTAATTATCCTTTCTTCTTTATAATGCGGCATATTGCTCTAGCATTATTATTATTGTTATTATTATTTTTTCTTCTTATATAAAATACATAATTTCTTCTACTTTACATTTTAAGATCATTTAATCTACTTCCGTTGTTGTTTTTATTTGTATTTTTCCGCGTCAAACATAGTTAAAAATAAATTATTATTTTTTCATAATAAATTTTTCAAAAAATTATTATTCTGAACTTTAATTACGTAAGTTGAATTTTTTTAGTATAACAAACTTGTGTACGCGGGGCGGGTATTAAATGTGGTTAGAATCATTAAAAAATGATTATTTTTTTACTAGTTATTTAAATAAAATATTGTACTAATCCTCTCGTTTCTCGCGTATGTTCTCTTATAATCGAAATCAATTGTGAGCAAAATGGTAAAGAATAAAATTAAAAATAATCGAAAAAATAAGTTTTTTTTTAATATTTTATATAGATATTATTTATTATTGAGACTAATGCATTATTGTCACGATGACGATATATGATGAATTCGGCGGATTATTTTATATCACCTCCCAAAAATTAACACCCAAAAATATATATTGATATAAAAAAATCATAGAGTTATCAAAATTCAAAAATCTAGATATAAGAAAAATGTGTATATAAAAAAATATCAATATTAATAATTAATATAATATATCCAAAAAAGTTTATGCTGCAAAACCAAAAATTACAATATTACACATCAAAAATCAATAGGTATATATTTCAAAAAATCCTTTTATATTTATTCTTTATATTTATCTACTTATGTATTATAGTTTATATAAAACATCAAAATTCAAAAAAAAAAAAAAAATGTTCAAAATCCAAAAAGAAAAATCCAAAAATATTAAATCATTTCCAAAACTCCATCCGTGTAATTAAATTGTTATTAATTATTCTTAGATTTGTCAAAAAATTCAAAAAATGTTTAATATTGCTACTTAAACAAAAATATTTAACAAAAACTGGTTTACTCTGCGTAAAAATATTTTACAATTTAAATTAAATTTTAATTTAAATTCCGATGAAATTGTGTCCCTCTTTAAATCGTTAAAAATGATATTCCCAATATTGTGTCTTGATTATTTTTAATTTAAGGAGGGCGCGAGCACACATATATAATGACCCGTAGGTTTATACAATATTATTCGAAAAAGTACAAAAAATAAATAAAAATTATATTATATCTTTTCTGAAATGATGATCTTCCAGGAAATAAATAAAAAATCCAATATTATTTGTAATAATTAATTGAAACATTTTAAAAATTGTGAATTAATAAAACAAAAAATTATTTCAATTAATTTTTTGGAAACATAACAGAATTCTATTTGTTTGAGTGGAGAGGGATTTACACGAGCTAGGATAATTTGGGGATACGATTTACAGTAGAGAGGTATAAAATAAATAATGAGTTTTTAAGAATTAATTATATAGATTATAATTAATAATAAAGTAATTTTTATTCCTAAAAAATATTTTTATTTTTTTTGTTTCAATAATAATTAAAGGAAACATAAAGAATGTATAATTGGAGGGGAAATAAATTTAAAAACAAAATACAAAAACAAAAATTACATACCGTCTTCAAGTGCTCGAACGGTGATCGGATACGATTTAGGGCCATCACCAACGGATGTCCCGGCTAGTACCCATATTTTATATTCGGTCCATTTTTTAAGCTCATCTAATACAATATTGGTGTTATTGAGCGTGATTACTGTTGCTTCACTATCGGAACGTCCCGATTCAACGAAAAATACTTTATAATAAACAATACGACCATTTGAACGTTCAATTGGCGGTGGTTCCCATGTAACACTAATTGTGGTTGAACTTGTTGCATTGGCCGTAACAAGGTTTGGTGGAGCACCAGGTACTACGATTAGGGTTTTAAATTGTTTTTTTTTTGTGATGATTATTTAGAAAAAAAAACAAAACAAAAAACCAAAAGACAAAAAAATAAAAATCATAAAACATTATGAAAATAAAAAATTTAAAAATTATGAATTAAAAGTTAAGCTCCAAACACAACTACGTATTGTTAATCCTACGGAAGAATTAAATTAGAACCAAAGCATCGGACTTAATTCATGAGATTTATTAACTTTACTTAATTAATTAGTCGATATGTCAAAGAGATACCAAGCTAAATAAAATTTTCACTCTATTTGAAAGTTGCATTTAATTTGTAAGATTAAAATTAAATATGGACTACAACACAGAAAAATCACTGTGATACTGATATTTTCTATTCTATGTACTTAAAAAAAAAATCAAAATTGACGCTTGAGCAAAAATTAGCTCTTTTTATGAAAATTTAGCAGTTAGTCAACAGTTTACCGTTACTCAACGGTAGCAGAAAACTAATTCTAATGCTAATCACTTAATAAAGCTGTTTAAATACATTTCGTCTATAAATTCCATTAAAATTAGGCTTTTTAACGTTTGTTTACATGGGTTGAAAATACTGCTTTATAACACAAGTGTTAATAGTGATTTATAATACTTTTAACACTGATGCAACAATTGATGAAATAAAAACTTTATTTCCAAAAACCGACAGTTTCTATGTATTTTGTACATATAACTGACAACAGACCGTACTTTTAATTTACTATTTACTAGTGTTTTTTTAAAAAATAATGTATGACACACGCGTTAAAAAAGTGATTTTACTTTGTTCGAAGGTTTTGAACATTCACTTCGTAAAACCAACGGCGAATTATGAAAACGCAATACCGGGCTTCTTCCTTAAATGTTAAACGCTATGTAGTGTTGCTATTAATTGCTGATTTAATTTATTCAGTCAAAAATTTCTAGCTTTAAATTAAATGTAGGCTATAAGTAGTAGACATGTAATCATAACACGTAATCTAAAGTAATACAAAATCTTTAATCAGTTGATTTTAGCAAAACCAAAATAATTTTCAAGAACCAAATTTAAAATTACAGTTAATCTCATGAATATGATCTATGTATATTAAAACTATTGGTAACAAATTTCCGTTAGTGTGTACATTCTACAGAAGTTATAAGTAATTAAATGAATTAATAACAAAATGAAAAAAAAAATCTATTAGTACGTTCTTTTATAAATTGAAATAATAATAAAAAAACATTAAAGTAATAATAACCAAGAAAAATAGTGTAAAATTTAAATAATAAAAAAAAAATATTATATGCAAATATCCTGCAAAAAATTTCAATTTTTGTTTGTTGTTGAATTTTAATTTTTTTCTAATTAAAAATTATATACATAAATATAATTTCTTTGTTTTGAACTAATAAATTATTAATAACATTTTATATTTAATATTTATAAATAGTTCCTTATAATAATTAATAATAATATAATATTACATAATTAAACATAAAGAAATAACAATAAAACCCATAATTTAAATTAGTGCTTTTTAAAGTGCAGATTTTTTTTTTAATATAATTAAATCAGATTTTATTACGTATATAAAGCATGCAAAATAATGGAATATATATATATATATATATATATATATATATATATATATATATATATATATATATATATATATATATATATATATATATATATATCTATATATATATATAGGTATTTTTTTAAAAATATTTTAGTTTTTAAAAGTTTGCCACACATCACACATCACAAACCAGAGAAAGGCACACACAAAATAGTAAATTTTTAGTATTATTATTTTTTTCTCAATATGATAGAAAAAATAAAAATAGAAAAATAATCAAAATTATATTATATTAATTAAATAAGCATACATACTAATAATAGTCAAAATATAGGAATAGGCAAGTTATAAAAAATAAATTTATTCTGGTACAAAAATGTTTAGCAATGCTTGTTTATTTTAGAAGTAAATTATAAAATCGCAACTAAAGTGTTGATGGAGCATGATGAAGAACAGTGAACATCAAATTTTTATATCTAAGTAAAAATATTTTTAATAATAAATTTTATCCTGCTGGACTTTAACAAAATGATAGTTATTTAACTATAGTAAATAATGTAGATAAAAAGCTTTTAAAACTTCCAAAATAAATAAACAATTTTTTTTGCTTACATAACAGTATCAGAATAAAATTTAATATAACAACAAAATAATAATGATAAAATTTTTCTTTTTAGTAACAATAGTAATATATTTTTTTTGGTAATAAAAAGTATATAAACCAAAACTTTTAAAATTAAAAATAAAATCAAAAATTAAAAATAAATAAAAAAAAATTTATATAACAAATTTACATGAAATTTTCCTTTTTTCTGATTAGACGGAAAAAGGAAAATTTTTTTTTTTTAGTTTTCAGTAGTAAATGTTTATAAGATGTAAATTTTCGGTTGTATATTTATCGTTTTTATTATAGTTAAAAAAAGCAGTCTTTTTATATACTAGATAGTCGGTATAATTGTGAACCCATACCCACGATAAAAAAATTGTAATTTATATTTATATAATATTTACGTATATCGTATATAAATATAATTAGCAGATAAAAATAAATAATTAAACTATGGATATTTTTCACAGTTTGAGGGTTACTTTTTAAAAATATTTTATATTTCTTACCGTATTGTTTTGTGCGAACGGGGATCGGTGGTGTGGTAGCCCCTTCGCCCCGCTGTGATCGTGCCGCTAGCCATATGTAATATAATGTGTCTGGATATAAACCACCCAGATTATATGTTTCGGTGCTTCCAATGCGCCTAATCAAATAAAAACGAGAAAGTTTATTAATAAAAGTGCTCTGCCACACCGTATACTCTTAAAAAATAAAAATTCAAGCGCATTTATTTTAGTTTTGCATTCATTTCTGTCACTGAACGTTGCGCAAAACAAGGCGATTTTGAAACATTTGTGATTTGATTTGGTTTCATTCCTTTGGTTCACGCTAGCGATGTCCGCAAGCGATTTATTACCGAACGTCACCATCTTAATAATTATTAATAAAAATGTGCAACATAGCCCAAAAAGAAAAAAAATTACAAATGTTCAAAAAATTGTGCTTTATTAGGCAATTTAATACAAAGCGAATTCCAAATTAAGTTAAATGAACTTAGTTCATTGAACAATAAAAGTGATGTCAGTCAGTTTTTAGTGTACTCGGGACTAGATAGGTATGTTACTGTCCGATCAAAACAAAGAAGAAACCCTAGATCAACAGCAACTGAAAGCACAAATAAATTCACTAAGCTAACGAGCGTTGAATTAACGCATGCCAGCCGGTAAACTTGTTTGGTTGTTAAAGACCAACCACCTGAAAAAACTCCAAAAGTAAGAAACCGCCATCAATCCATTTGAGGAAGAAATCAAAAAGAGATCTAGCAAAAACAATCGAGTTTATTACGAAGGGTGAATTTTATATTTTTAGGATCAAGAGAGGAGATAAAAAAGAAATCAAAATTCAATCGTTCAATATTGATGCACGAGGTAATGAAACATTGCGATCAAGTTGGTAAACATTACTACAGATACCAACTAAAGAGCCAAAAAGGATTGGTTGCCATGCTAAAATTAATAGAGGGTTACTTGTATGCAAACGGTATACAAGCTGCTCCCGATTAAAAAGGCTTCTAATGAAATTATCAATAATGTTAATGGGGAGAAGGCGCCTCACCCATCGCTCCGTATGGGATTAGAAAGAGACAGTAAAAAAATCAAAGGTAAACATGCAATGTACTGTCTGTTAAATGCAAAGAATATGCATAACTCGAATTTGTAATAAAGATAAAAGGAAACATCAGTGAGAAAATGCAGCAATTGTGATGGAAATCACACAGCAAATTATAGAGGGTGCTCAATATATCTAGAATTGAAAAGGAGAATCAATCCAAGATAGCGAGCAGTGTAACGAATGCTTAATATTCATTCTTGAGTTATAACAAAGTTAAGACCAGAAGACACTAATGCTCAAAATGGAAACCAGAACGCTACTGTACACAGTAAAGCGTGTCAAAAGGTTTCATATGCAAGTATCCTTAATGGTACTGCTGCATGTGCTCCTAAAGTGGAAGCAAGTGAAGAAGGAAACATTTCAGCAGCTTTTATTAGTACAGGTTAACTCATATGATGCAAAATTTCATGGCGATGACGGGGAGAGCTGCTACATATAGTCGTAAAAAAACAAAAATGACTGTCCTCAAATAGCCATGTGCAATGCAGACGGCCTTTTACAACATAAAGAGGAGGTACAAAGGTTCCTCGTTCCTCGCCGGTCGCACAACTTATTAGACCGAGAATAAAAAGAAAATCCCTAATTTAATTGACTTCTGTGTAACTAAAGGCATTCCACGTATAAATAAGGCCAGCGATTGCACCGAAAATAGTAACATTGAGTACCGACGTCCTAAGGAGGGAAATGCCGAAACGTCTTACAAATAAGTGAACTAATTGGGAAGAGACTAGCCGAACAAAATTGTTGTTAGAATATTTCTCTTATAATACCAGCATATATTTATCGTGTCGCCTTTGATATGAGGATAAACGCTCGATTTTATTGTGAATCACACAACCAAAATTAAAACCAATTCGTTGGGTTATTAATTTATATTTTACTCTCCAATGATTAGTTATTTTATTTATATATAAGTAGCACATTTAACATATGCATCAATTAAATTTTACGTTACTTTTTAAGATTTATTTATTTTACAATACATACAATGTAATACGAAAAACCAAAAATATCCGGCGATGGCGGCAGTTCACAATAATAATTTTCTTTCTCCTTTGTTCTTTTTTGTTGGTGACGATGAATACTTATTGTTTCATTTTCTTTTTTTATTTGTTTTTTGGAGTTCATCAACTACACTGCTATTCCACTCATGATAACCAGTGTTACCCAACGCGCAAAATATTTAAATTTCTGATACCGGCCGCTACAACACTCCCTCCCCAGCGACAGCGTTATAGAAAGGAAATATATTCTTGGCTCTACAGATTGCTTAAACTTATATATGACCACAAAAACACCCCGGCTTAAGAATTCGTAACAAAATTCACTCTCTTAACTACCACTGGCTTGCTAGAATCGTTGCTAATAACTAAAATTCCAAATGCGGGCTTGAGGCGATCTATTGAAACGCTCGTGTTTATGCCTTTAATGTCCAAGATAAAAAAATTTCGGAATCGGCGGATTACTTTAAAAGGCCCATAGTACGGATGACTGAGACCGATTTTCACCTTATCCACTCGAACGAAAACGTATTCGCAATTTTCTAGTGTCTTAGGAACGTATGTCTTATTTTAAGTTGTCTGGCGCGTTTCTGTGGGTTGCAAGTTCTGTATCACATTACACAGTTTATCGACCACATCAGTTGGATCGCTAGGATGTGCATTTGGAGTTGGTACAAAAATTTCGTCTGCTACTTTCAGATTTTGCCCATATACTAGATTGGCAGGCGTACACTGGAAATCTTCTTTAATGGTTGTCCGAATTCCGAGCAAGACAAATGGAAGTTCGCTGGCCCAGTTAATCGTATTCATTCGAGCTTGAAGTTTGGCTTTGAGGTCCCTGTGAAACCGCTCTACCATGCCGTTGGCTTGCGGATGATATGCAGTTGTGTGAATTCGGTGCACTCCTAAAAGCTTTGTGAGCTCGGAAAATAAACGTGACTCAAATTGCCTGCCACGATCGGTTGCCAAAATCACAGGAACACCAAATCTCGAGACATACTCATTGACAAAAGTTTTCGCGACCGTTTGTACGGTTATATCCTTTAAAGGATAAGCCTCAGGCCACCTAGTAAATCTATCGACCAACGTGAGAATATACGTGAATTCATTCGACTGCGGTAATCTTCCCACTATGTCCAAATGGACATGCTCAAATTTACCACTAGTAATGTCAAATTTGGAGTGTTTGGTTTGGGTATGACGGAAAATCTTCGATTTTTGACAGGAAACGCATGCCTTGGCCCATTCCATCACATTTTTGTTCATGTGGGGCCAGACAAATTTTGATGCGACCAACTTCCTCGTCGATCGTATACCTGGATGTGACAGGTTGCGCAGTTCGTCGAAAGCGATTCGTCTCAGTTTGCTGGGTAAGTATGGGCAGTTAATCCCAGTTACCGTTTCACAAAAAACTCTAAGACTGTTGTCGGGCAATTGATAAGGTTAAGCCTGTATGAGGAATTGGTATTATTGGATGAGTTGGATAAAAAAACAGCCAATTCATCGTCCGATTTTTGCTGTGCTACTAGTGTTTTCACATCCAACTTGAGATTTTCCAAGGTCTCGACATAATCAGTTGACCCACCCGAACCTTCCATTGAAGATTGGTTTACATGCTCGCTAATGCGCGATAAAGAGTCAGCGACCACGTTGTCTTTTCCACTGATATGACGGATATCCGTGGAAAACTGCGATATAAAATCGAGATGCGTAGCCTGCCTGAGACTACGCTCGGTCTTCGATGACATAGCCGTTGTCAATGGTTTGTGATCTGTGAAAATCAAAAACTGCCGACCCTCGACGAAGTACCGAAAATGCTTCACCGCCAGGTATGCTGCCAACAATTCTCGGTCAAATGCAGAGTACCGTGTTCCACATGGAACCAACTTCTTAGAGAGAAAGGCTAGAGGTTGCCAAGTCCCCTTGCTAAATTGTTGCAGTACAGCGCCTACTGCCGTTCCCGATGCGTCACTTGTTATGCTAAATTTGGTTTTACTATCTGGGTGCACTAGCAATGTACAAGTAGCTAATGCCTGTTTTGCGTCAGTAAATACTTTCTGACATACCTCAGGCCAAGTAAAAATTTTCTTAGTTTTCTTCTGCGCAAGGAGGCCAGTAAGGTGATTATGAATGTGTGTCACTAAATCGGCGAGATTCGCGACCCAACGATGATAATAATTTATCATCCCGATAAACCTATGAACCTGCTTAATTGATGCCGGGGATGTAAAATTAATAATTGCCTCAACCCGTGTAGTTACTGCGGTTTTGAAAATATCTTCGTAGGCGATAGGGATTTGATGGTACGCCCTAACGAGATCTATTTTTGAAAAGACCGAACAGCCATGGAGATGTGAAGAAAAATACTGTATATGGGGAATAGGATAACGATCCGGGACGGTCACCTCATTTACTCGCCTGTAATCGCCACAGGGCCTCCAATCATTTTCTTCTTTTTTGTGCACCATATGCAGCGGAGAAGACACTTGTGAACGTGATGGTCTACAAATCCCCAGCTGCGTCATATGATTGAATTTTATTTTAGCGCGTGGTGGCGTACCTGATCTAACCGTCGCGGCCCGGAAAAAGGCAACTGACCGTTCGTAACTATTCGGTGTACTACATTGTGCTTTACCAGATGCCTGTGTTAGTGTAGAAAATTCGCTGAGAATGTACGCGTAATCTGCCTTCTCGACACTAAAATTTTTGGGGAGTAGAACTTCTGTATTAATAACGACGGCATTTACGGTTAATAATGTGTTCGCATCAATTAATTTCTTAGATTTCATGTCTACGAGGATCCCAAACTTAGTTAAAAAGTCAGCCCCTATTATCGGTTTGGTAACTGAGGCAATAATAAAAGGATGGAAAAAGTCACGGTGGAAGCCTAAATCCACCATAAGAAGTTGCGTACTAAGAAGCACGAGGAAGAAAATCAAAAACCCCTCTACAACAAAAAGAACAATTTGGCATTGTTTGAAAAATGAAGCGCTTGCTTCATCCAGTGCTGTAATGAAGGAGTTTAACCTTGTTGTTGACACATCTACACTCCGTAAGATGCTTATTCGTGAAAATCTAAGAGTTAGAAGTGTAAGAAAGGTGCCTTTTCTGTCAAAGAAGAATATTGAAAAAAGATTGAATTTCGCTAAACAATATCTGTGCTGGCCTTAAGAAAAATGGCGCAATATTATTTGGTCGGATGCGACAAAAGTTAATTAACTTAACTCTGATCATGGAATACCACTTATGTGACGACCTCCGAATCACTCGATCACCTTGATAAATATACGATTAAAACAATCAAGCACGGTTGAGGGTGCATCATGGTATGGGAATGTTTCTCTTACTTCGGTGTAGGTGCTATCCTCATTAATGCCGAGGAAAATATACCGCTTCGAAGGCTGTTTCGGCAGGAAAATTACCCGAAACACTCATCAAAGCGAGCTAAACAATGGTTTCAAATAAATCAAACAAACGTTTTAAGTTGGCTTACTCAATTACAATAACTAAATCCAATAGAGAACTTGTGGCGGAAGGTGAAAGTGGCTCTAAGAGGTAAAAGCCCAACAAATGGTAATGAGCTATGGTCATTTGTAAAGGATGCATGGGATTCTATTCCGATAAACACTTGTCAGAAATTGTATTTGTAATCAACAATAAAGGCTGGCTTTTCAACAAAATAATAAAACTACACGTATGTAATAAAAACGCAATTAATCGCTCTTTCGTTGATATTTACTGTTGTCACTATTATTATTCATACACAATTAGAGGAGAATCTAAGGTATTGAATTATTATTTTATTTTATCAAGTCAAAATGGAGAATTTATTGTAATTTTTGTATAGCTTAGTTTTTAAAAAACACATAAAAAATAATATTAAATCATAAACGCAGACTCTTGGTATTTACATAGCTTTAAAGAGAATAGTATTCGCTATCCTTATTACTTTTAACATGACTGTATATAAATAATTTATAATACTCACTTATGATGTTGTTCATTGGCGTACGTATCATTCCAATACAGTTCGTAATGTACAATATTTTCACCCGAATGCGTTGGTTTTGACCATTGCAATGTTACACTAGTTTCACCGATATCAGTGGCTCGAAAATTACTTGGTTGGGATGGTACACCTTGTTGTGTTTTCACTTGCACCGGTGTCGACATTGGACCATCTCCCATTGATGTAAAAGCTTGTACACGTACCGTATAAATAGCATGCGGTGTTAGCTCTGATATTGTTGTTAATTCACTATTGTCAACTATTTGAGAATCCCAAGATGCCTCTGGTTGATTAGGATTTGTTGTAAAATAAACTTTGTAGCCCTGTTATATGTACAAACAAAATAAAATAATAAAAATTAAAATAATTTATTCGTTTTATAGTTTTGTGTTTTTGTTCTGCTTTATAGAAAATTAAAATTTATACAGAATGCATTCCCAAATGTGTGATAAAATGGGATTTTTTTGCTGTATATTTTAATCCTCTCTTGGAAAATAAAAATAGAACATAAAAAGACATAAAAATCCTAAATAAAGATATAACTTACAGTTACTTGACCGTTTGGCGTTTCAGGTGCTTCCCAAGTAATTACCATTGTAGACGAACTCAATGGACGAACTTGAACATTTCGTGGTGCGCTTTCCATTTCTGAAAATTAAATTGAAAATTATACATATAATTAATAAATTATTCTACATTATTTTGGAATTATAAAACCCTGAATCCCCCTCCAATAATAAAGAATAAATAAAAACAACAGAATCGTTTTTGCTGACTAACTTTTTGTATTTTTTTTCTTTGGTGGGGTTTCAGTTTAAGAGATAATTGGGAGGTTTAAATAATAGTGAATCAAAAAAATCATAAAAAATCACATTCATCATTTTTCATGTAGCACACGATTTTATTTTGCACTTGGTGTAATACTATTTAATATAACATACGAGTATACTATCTACATATACATATATTAACACTTAACCGATGGGACACGTAGATGTACGTTTTTGTCCTTGTTGTAACTTAATATGACGGGCCACGTCGAATTACGTTTATGCACATTTTATAATTGGAGGGCAGTATTGTATCATTCTCTTATATATATTACGGTTAACTTTAACCAGTACCATTAACTGGGAGTATCTCTTTGTTACATGGAGTATAGAAAGTAACTTTTGAGATAATATTTTTTAGAGAACAAATATCCGTTCGTTAAGTGTTAAACAAGAAATGGATATTACAATATTTTTTATATTTGTTTTGTTCGCCAGCAGTAGCGAAGCTCATTCAACACAGCCCGTGTAATCCATCCCCAATAAAAAGCTGATGTTCATAACAACTCTTTTATAAAAAGAATCTTTAAATCTGTTTTATATGTGTTCAATGTATACTGTGAACGTAACAATCACATAATATGTTGGCGAATGGTGAAGGACAAAAAGTAAGATTGTTTTTATTTTTTTAGGCTGCTTTTTTGTTTTAATTTATTACAAATTGTAAAATTATTATCATGTTACTGTAGGCATGTTTTTTAGATAGGGATTTTTTATTTTTTATAGATATACCAGGTAGCGTTACTCACCGCAAAATTTTTTGGTGATACACTTTCTAAGAATAGATTTAAGCCTTTATGCCAAGTCTTTATACAGGGTGCCCAGGTTTGGGATGCTAATCCGTTAAGGAGAGTTCCCTTGGTTCATTCTGAGAAAAAAATCGTATAGGAGGGGAGACAATTTTTGATATCCTTTGAGATACAGAGTGTTTAAACAATTTGGTTCAGATAAAAGTACACCCCAATATTAAATTGTAACTTCCAAAATTTTTTCGGAGAGCAACTAACATCTCTTATTTGACTGGTAATTGTATGGGCTATTATTAAGATTTAAGTGGTTATCTTCTACATCCGTTTGATAGCTATGATGCTTTAAAGTAAAAAAAAAAAAAATATTTTTTTTTTTTTATGAAATTGAGTTTTTCTTTAAAAAGCTAATAATAAAAAACTAAAAATAATTATAATTTTTTTTATTTAATTTTATTTCGCCATGATCTCCCATACAATTCCCCATTCCAATGTTTGGATTCTTGGTAATTTTTCCCTTATCTGTTCTGCTGCTGTATGTATGCGTTGTATTAGTTTTTCTTTTGTTTCAATTTCTTTGGAGTATACAAGCGTCCGGCAAATTGTTTTGTAAAAATTGTAAATAACGTTCACTATTTAGTCTCGATGGTAATATGAATGGTCCAATTAACTAATCGCCAGTTAAACCAGCCCATACGTTTATACGATGCTGAAATAATGTTTGATTTTTCGAAAGAGGATTTTTAGCAGCCCACGTCTGTAGATTGTGAAAGTTTGTTAAGCCATCTCTTGTAAATTGAGATTCATCCTTCCATAGAATACGTTTCACAAAACTATCATTGTCCAAATTCTTTTCCATCAACCAATTACAAAACTCTGTAGCGGCTCACTCATGCGTGCTCCGCCACAAAGTATCACTCATATACATTGGCGTCTGAGTTCACCCAACCACTAATGCAACGTCTTCACGCCGCTCAACATTGAGATTACCATTTGGGAAGAGACGCATTCAACCAATGAACCACTGTCTCTTCCACATGAAGAGACAAAAAAACAAAATAAAATTAAATATTCCTTTTCACTTCAGTCTGCTCTCGATCTTTAAAACGGTGACATGCCGCCCACATCGCGCGGTGGTAATGAATAATAATAAAATGGTGTATAAAAAAATTAAAATAAATGTTTATAAAATAATTAAATTAAAATAAAATTTATTAATTAAATAATATTAAAATTTATTAAAATATCTTAAGTTCTAAATTTGTTTTTATTTATTTGTGAACGCAAAAACTCCAATCTTTTATTGTGGTCTATCGGTAATAGTTCTTGAACGGGTGTTTATGGATGAAGATTCTCCTTGTGCAATACTTGATGAATTCGGTAGGGAGAGACATTCATGTTTAAAGCGAGCCTCTTTATGCTAATAGAAGGATTTGCTGTTTCGTTACAAATTATTTCTTCGTCGACATTCAAATGATTTGGTGAGACCGAATGGGCTCCGCCCGTGTGTTTGATGTTGTTACGATATCTCGCAGTCTTCTATGAATATTTGTAAAAACTCTTGCGTCAGGAACGCGACGCGTTTGAAATCTGCATTGATATTCATTGCGAGCTCGTGATGCATTACAATCTCAAAATCCATAAACAAAATCGATATCAATATTATTTTAATTAGTTTTTTTGTTTGTACTGGTGAGTTGCAATTTGTCCACCACAAATTTTTTTGTTGGTATCGACGCAACAAAAATATTACTCCTCCCACAAAGTTTGTAGGCAAAGAGGTAAGAAACGAGGAACTGTTGCATAGCAATGCATGCATGTGTAAACTAGAATGAAAATATTTAATTTTTGTTTTTTCAACATTTAAATAAAGGAGTTGATAATCATCGCCTACTGGTTTATTGATCAAAAAAAAAAAAAAAAAATTTGTTACAGCATTAATACTACAACATCTCTGAATTAGGCTGTTTCCCAAACTGATACTTATTTGTGGAACCTAACTTATTCAAATAAGTAAGCTGGCGAGGTAACTTATTTTCTGTCCTTTTCTAGCAAGAAAATCTAAATTGAATATGTCAACATTGTCAAGTAACTCAAATCAATTGGAACGGTTTTACTTACTTATTTAAGATGGCCGCAAATAAGTCAATAAGTACGAAATAAGTATCGGTTTGGGAAACAGCCTAAGACTGAGAATAAACGATATATAGTACGTAAAAAACTATGGTACGTGGGTACAAATAATGTATTGGCGGATTGTAGGGGAGATCATGGCGAATTAAAATTAAGTAAAAAAAAAAAATATAACGGTTTTTTTTGGAAAAAAATCAATTTTACAAAAATAAAATTTTTTTTTTTTACTTCAAATCATCATAGCTCTCAAATGGATGCAAAATTACCATTTAAATCTTAATAATAGCCTATACAATTACCAGTCAAATAAGACTAAATTGGTTGCTTTCCAATAAATATTTTGGAGGTTACAGTTTAATATTTGGGTGTGCTTTTTTTCTGAACCAAATTTTTTAAACACCCTGTATCTCAAAGGATATCAAAAATTGACCCCCATCTCCCACACGATTTTTCCTCATAATGAACCAAGGGACCACCCCTTAACGAATTAGCATCCCAAACCCGGACACACTGCATATATTCCTATTTTAAAACGAAAAAGTGGAAGCAGCTGAATTTAACGGCAAATTAAGGTAATCATGCTTTTATGAACCTGCACGTTTTTGTAACTAAGCAGCGATCGTTTAAGAGTGTTTAGTTCTATATTATTTGTGACTTAAAATTATGAAAATTTGTTCGTAACCAAGAAATAGATCTACGCACAAAGAAATACGCTGAAGAAAGCCAATTATATTAACTTAAAGCTTAATTCGTAGCATCGGGAGCGAAATAGTAAAAATACCATAGTATTTATTTACGAACTCTCTATCAATCAAATCACTTTAAATGACATAAGCTCCTCCTACTTGTTCTTTACTCGAGTTGAAAAATTTCTTACTTTGAGCAAAAGGTAGCGCAGGGTTACCAACCAAAAAACAAAATTATTAGCAAAATTTTGCTCTTAGTACAAAACGCGCTAAATATTTTAGAAGTACAAAAGGCGCTAAATGGCTTTTCTTTTGACGTTTTATTTGATTTGATTTTCTGTTATTTAAAATTTGATATTGATGTGTTTTGTTGTGCAAATAAAAATTAAAAATTACAAAATATTAAAAAAATAAAACTAATTATGGTGAATTAAAAATATAATATAATAAATTTAATAAAAATAAAAATTAATGAAACCCGGTTAAAACAGTTAAATTTAAATTACGCCAATAAAAAGTTTAATAAAGGCAAATTTAAAATTTATAGGCAAAAAATATTAAAATAAAAAACTGAAAAACTTGTAAAATGAACTAAAAATTGAAATGAGAAACACGAAAATAAATTAAGAACGTTGTAGAAACCCGACAAAAAATTAAAAATATTTTTAAAATCGCACAATAATCACAAAACTATAAAAAATTTGGTATTAACACAGCCAAAGCCAAACGCAAATTGAAATATGTAATGAGAAATATCAGAAATAAAATGACGTACAAAATAGACAAATATTTTGAGCAAAACCAACAGCTAATAACGTCAACTCAATACTATGGTACTTTTCCTATGTCGCTCCCGATGTTATGAACCAAGCTTAAAATGTAACAAAGCTGAATTTATGTCTGTAATTTAGTTCTATACTATAATTATGATAATCCTAAGTTTGCAACCATTACAAACAACAGACAACACTAAAGGAATTGTTCCTCTTCAGAAACCAAAATTACATTACCGTACTCGTGGGGCACATTATATTACCTTACTATAATGCGATAATTAAAATAATTATTTGACATAAAAAATACGACATTTTCTTTTTGCTGGTTTTTTGGTTATTCATAGCTTCATAACATTTATCAACATTTTTCTTGTTTGAACTGTTAGGAACTAGACGGATTAACATTTGGAGGTCGGAATTAACATTTAATTTTAAATAAGAAGCTATTAATTTTTATTGTAATCGTTCTCTTCATTTATGTTAAAATGAACGAAGCTCAGAACTTTTTTCCTGCTGTTCACAATGATAGCCTTTTGTGAAATGATAGCTTGGAATTCCGCAATTTTTAAATTTTTATCTTCTTAAATAGTTTCGGATCTGGTTTGCTAATAGATGATTATTCTAAAAGGTGAAATTCAAATTCTCAACAAATCCGGGGCTGATTTCTTTCATTACACAGGAGCGATTAAAAATTATTCAAAGCTTAACAATTTTCGCTGAATATTTCAAATAACTACCTTGATTAAATTTGAGACGGATCCATGTTTGATGCCAAGGAAAGTGATGCTTTGTGTTTGGTGGAATTGAAAGGGAATCATGTATCATGAAGTGCTACAACTAGGTCAAACCATCTATTTTGTTCTCTACTGTCAACAATTAACCAGATTCAAGCAGGAAATTTAAAGGAAGCGGGTAGAATTGATCAAAAGAACAGGAGTTTTGTTCAGACCATACACATTTGAAGAAGAACTCTCTTAATGGTTTAAAATTGACTTCAAAAGAGACCTGTGAAAACTTACAGTGACTGATGGTTTTACTAGAAAAATAGCAACAAGTTGTCGATTAAAAATAAATGGTGCGTATTTAGTTTAATGAAACAGTTATAAAAAAAATAAAAAAGTGCATTTGAAATTTGAGTAAAAGACAAAGAAAACTCTTTAGATCTGAAACTTCACTGCTCGGAATAAACAGCTGCGCTAAAAATTCTGAGTTTAGTAAGTGGTATAGTGAACAAATATCGAATTTGAATCAGCCTGCTGAATAATTTAGGAAAAATTATTGACATTTTATAGTCATATTACTATATTTTAATTAATTTACCTTTAAACCTAAAAAATTGTTCCCAGATCGCTCATATAATTTTGTTTGGATAATGAAAATGGAGCAAAAAAAAAAAACATAAGCACGTCATAATCATCGTTTCACAAAGATAAGGATAAAAGTAACAAAATTTAAATTTCATATTTCAATTACATGAGATCAAGTAAATTAGATACGAATGAAATATTTTCTAATTCCCTACTCTCGTTTCATTTAATTTCAATTTGATTCTTTTTAAAAAATTTCCATACCTGTGTATATTGTTCTGCTGCTGGAGGTTATTGTAATATAATATACACATACACATAAAACTCACCCATACAAAATACACACACACACACACACACACACACACACACACACACACACACACACACACACACACACACACACACACACACACACACACACACACACACACACACACACACACACACACACACACACACAAACACACACGCATACACACACAAACAAACAAACACACACATACACAGTATTCTCTTTAAGATTATAATTTTTATTATATTCAATAATATTCACCTATGGCTATTTAACCAACCATTTTATATTTATAAATATACCATTTTTGTATTACGAGTACGATAATAATAACGAAAGTTACCTTAAAAAGGTGAGACTTGTAGGTAGAGGAATGGTATAGAATCGATCCCCTAAATATCATAAACGTTATTATACATACATTTAAAAAAAAAACGTAACTTTGGGATTATTAAAAAAATTATAATTTTTATATATAACAAATTTACAGGAAAAAAGGTAAAAATATTAAAAAAAAAAAAAAGTTTTACAGAAAAATATATAATGAAAAATGCATAAAATTTTTTCCTCTTTTTTGTTGTGTATTTAATTTTAAATATAATAACGGCAATGTTAAAAATAAAAAAATTCTTTTGAAAATATGGCGAAGAAGAAACAAAAATAAAATAAATTGTAGCCATTTGAATAATAAAGAAATAATAGAATTTAATTAACGTCGGGCTAATTTATGATTTTCTATGTATTGTTTACAACTGTACAATTTACACCTTCTGGATATATCATAATTGACGGGATTTGAGGGTATAACCACAGAAGACAACCAGAAGAGACATAACGCGGTTTTCGTATGGAAAAATTTCGACTAATTTATTTAACCTTGTTTTGCCGAAGGTAAGAAAAAAAGTTTGGTTATGTATTCTTTGGTTTACTGGTTTTGATTTGAAATCATGAAAACTGAGAACCCTTAACAGTGTAGGTAGTTAGTGAAATTATTTGATAAGTTTTTTTTTTGTTTGACAGTAAAATTGGTGGTTAAGGAAAATGGCATTGGATTTGGATAACGTGTAAGTATTTGATTTGTAAATCCAATAATTTTATTTACAATAATGGAAAAAATTCCTGTAAATCAATTTTACTTTATAGCAAACAAGATTTGTAAAAACAAGCCGCATTCTCATCGAAGGAGAAACACGTTAGGGACCCCGATGCTAAATTGTGGAGCGTAAGCTTATACATATAATCATTTTGTTATATTTTCCTTATATTCTCCTCGGTTTGTGGTATACTCCTAGTGGCAGTTCGTTGGAACCGTGAAACCAAACTCCTTGATCAACCAACAATTCGAATCTTATTCGATACTGTGCCCGTTATAATTATGAAGTCGATTATTTATGAAAGAAGAAATTGACGGAGAGGATATGAGCAAATACAAGTACCATGTTTAAGACAAACAAACGGAGAATTAAGGAGAGGTACATTTTCGACGACGGGACATTTGACAAATTTTGTTACGATGATCCCGCTTAAAACAAACAATTTACTGGGTAAAAAATGGTACATCATCTTTGTTTTTTGATAAAATAACATATTTCATTTTGATTTTATTAAAATGTATTTAAAATAAAAATTTTACTTTAAATTCCGCCTTATATGAAAATTGACAACATTTTTGGAATGAATTAGCTGTTCATTTATTGCAAATGGCTCGATCGGATGAAATGTGAATACGAAAAACCAACTTGCTGATGATATCGTGTGATTCGCTTGATAAACTGGATGTATACTAAATTTTAAGCGATCCGAGTCACGAACAAAGCATCTTTTTGGATATTCACACATATCTTCGAGCGTTGCATCATCGGGACCTACTTATCATCATAGTTAAATAGGCTGAGATCGAGGTACGGTGATATTGAATAGCTTTGTGAATTTATCGGTAACTGAACGAAGAAGGGTTTTGTTGCTTCGATATGCGCACCATCTTTTGCACTTATTATGGTTTATATAAATTCCGCCTGCAGTAATTTTGAACAGACATATATGCTGGAAGAGCGAGTAAATTGGGAGCGCGAATTCTCTTGAACATTCCAAAACATATCACAAACATTCTCCAACTACAACAGCTCTTCAGGTTTATTGTCGAGTAGGGAAATATCGATGATTGTTTGGTTCCTGGTATTTGAGTGTTACTATATCCTCGTTAGCATAACGAATTAGTCGATGATAATCGTCGGATAGTTACATTTTCCACATACAGTAAAATCTTGGCCTTTTTGTAGAGGTAGGCCAGGATTCGACGTTTCAGAAAGTTTATCGTAATTTCACTACTGGTCGAAATATATTACATGGATAGATTTGATTGTACAGTTGGTACTCGCCATTATCACTCACAGAATTGGCTGATTTTCTAATTCCAAAAAATTTACCAAAGAAGATCTCGTATATGTGAATGTATTGATGCTGGATTGAGAGTATGACCGGGGTGTTATTATAAAGCCATATGCCTTGATTATGAGACAAAAATATTTTATCGTTCTTGAAATGAGGAACGTGTGGTTGGCGTGATAAGTTCATTTCCTGTATCGATTTTTTGTGCACCAACAATTACATAACGGCCATAATTTGTGAATATACTGTACTCCCGATTTAGCTGTGTTATACTGGATCCTAGGTTGACAACATGCTTTAGTGTGAAGAGGAAACAAAAATTGGGCCCCATCTATTTTGAGAAATTTTTTGAACCAACACTTACCTTAAAGGGACTATTTAAAATTTAATTTTTAATATTTTGTTCGTTGAATATTTTGTTGTTTCGTTTTTTTGAACAGATCACCGGCAGACGCACAATTTTAATATAAATAAATTTCCAGAGAGGTTTGATCAAATGAAAAAGCAATTAAATACCTATACTGTCAGGACTAAATTTTCGCAAAAAGCACTGTAATTTCGCAACATGTTATACATACTCAAATTCGGGAATATACTCTGATAGAACTCCCGAACCAAATGGCATTTGGGGACTAAATTGAACATTAATAAATTTACATTTGTAAATTTAAAAATATTGACCTGACTGAAATAAATCACTACAATAACAACTTAATTAATTTGTCTGTTTTATTATGTAATTTATTTATATTAAATAGTTTATTATAGACAAATTTACTTTTTATGTTTATATATTATTATTATTATTAAATTCATCCAAATATTTGGACTTGTTAGTCATCTTCTGTGGACTTTTTTAACTTAATAAAATTTGATAATAATTACATTACAGAATAAAAAAAAAAAATTGTTCGTACAATTACATAACACACGGAATTTTTTACGAAAAACATATGTATAAAAAAGTAAGTACATATAAAATAATTAAATTAAAAATATTAGATCAAGTGATCATGTTGGACATGATCACTTCATCTAATATTTTTACTTTAATTATTTTATAAGTACATATTTACTTTTTTATACACATGTTTTTCGTAAAAAATTCCGTGTGTTATGTAATTGTACGAACAATTTTTTATTTTTATTCTGTAATGTAATTATTATCAAATTTTATTAAGTTAAAAAAATCAACAGAAGATGACTAACAAGTCGAAATATTTGGACGAAATTAATAATAATAATAATATGTAAATATAGAAAGTAAATTTGTCTATAATAAGCTATTTAACATAAATAAATTACAATAACAACAAATGTCAATTTTTTTGACAATTTGGAAAAACTTTGTAACAGTGTTAAATTGACGTTAAGTGGCTAAAAAATTCAAAAATAATTATAGCTCAGTGTGGAAAAAAGAAGGTAAGATGAAGAAAATGTGTTGGTCCACGCAATATCTCTTCCGGTTGTCTTTCTTCTGTGGTATAACGTACAATAAGCTACCTATTATTTCCGTGCAATAATATCCTATTTATTCTAAAGTAAATTTATAAAAATAAAAAAAATTAAAAAAATCAAGGAAATATTTATCTGATAAATTTAAAATATTTATAAGAAAATTCCTTTTCTAGATATTCTGAGAAATATTATTTTAACTCTTGAAGAATTAAAGTTAGTGGCAATGTGTTTGGGTTCGATGTTTAATAAGGGTTAAAGAAAAGAAAGCTGAAAAAATAATCTGCAATTACGAACTAAATCGAAGTTCTCTGAAGATCATAAAAAATAAAATTTGATAAATTATTGACACAAGTAAAATTCGAATATGAAATGTAAGGGCATCGCCCTGCGGATTGGTTTGTTGAGATTCAGATTTTATTAGTTGATACCAAGACAACTTGACCAAAATAATGCATCAAAACATAAACTTTTCTTAAAACATTGACAATATACTTACTTCCTCCTCCATAGGATGAATCACCTATTAGTTTTTTAAATTTTTCGTTCGATGTAAATGTGTTATGCGTGAAAATACAAATTTTTATATTGAGTTTTATTTGGTAAAATACCGTTGTTAATATAGGTTTTTTTTTTTTTGCAAAAGCGAAACTAAAGCGTCAAAAGTGTTTCTCAAACTAAATTGTATTACCATCTTTATAAATTCATAGTAGACTGAAGCAAATTTAATTATTTAGGACATGTTCAAAGTTTGTGATAATTACCCCGCTGTAATAATTATGTCATTATTTTGTATGGAACCAAATTATCACAGCCACTACGTGTTGTAAATTTGACACTCCGGTAATAATATTCATAAACAAAAGCGCGCAATAACAATAATTAAGCCGTATTACGTCAATATATTTCTAAAAAAAATAGTACAAATAAAACTTATTATAAAATATGGAAGAGAAAATTATTTCACTCCTGTCAAAATTATTACAAAAATAAAATTATTACAAACTTAGAACACGTCCTTAGAAGGCGTGCGCAATATACTATAATTCATAAACTATAAGCCAAGGTTATACTGAATAACTTATTCATTTTAAAACATGCAAATTTTGATTGAGAAACACTTTGGCTAATATGTGTTTGTGGTTATGTATCTAAGAGGATAACTCGATTTAATTTGGTGCAAAAAATCTTTCAAAAAATTATGTATATTTCACTTACATTAAACAAAAATTTGAAAATGCACACAATAATTTTTTTTGGTAGGTTTTATAAAAAATTTTGTGTGATTTTAGTTTTTTATAAATTTTATTTTATTTGTAAGTTGAGGCGCGCAGCAAAAAAGTAATAAAAGTAAATGTCAAAAATCAAAAACATTTTCATCATCATTTTTGTTTAAATTAAATTAAAAATTTTGCTGTAAAATGAAAGTTTTTATTTACCTGTTTCACCTGTAGTACATGTAGCCGGTGTCGAGGGTGGTCCTCGACCAATATTATTTACAGCAATCACATAAAATTCATATTCCGTATATGGGCTTAATGCTCGCACAACATAAAACATTGTGATTATACCGCTAATTTCGCTAAAAGCTTGACTCGCGTTTTTTGGTTTATATTGTATTACGTAATACTGTAAATCTTCGGGTCCTTTATATGACCACTCTAAACGGACCGATGTTGCCGCCACCTCTGATATTGTTACATCGGTTGGTGCAGTTGGTAAGGCTGCAATTAAACATAGATTTAATTAAGAAAAGTTGTGTCCAAACGCGATAAAATACTTACACTGTACTTTCACTGTACTGGTTGCTCTGATAACACCCAAAGTTGAGGCTGCTACACAAGTATAATTAGCACTTGTTTGAACATTGGTTAAATTAAGAATATTTTTCCCCACCGGTAGATCATTTTCTGGTGTTAGATCTTGATCTAATCCTGAAATTAAGTTTAATTAAAACAATGAATGTTTCGTTCAGAATTCTCATTTTAAATATATAAAACCTTTTTGCCATTTAACGAATGGCATTGGCGAACCAACGGCTATACATGACAAACTAACGTTAGCACCTAGCATCACCTCAACAATTGGTTCTGGTGGACGTGAAAATTGTGGTGGTACACGCCTCACTTTAACATACAAATTTATTTGTTTCGAATGTTCTGTACCAACAGCGTTTTCAGCAACACATTCATATTTTCCTTGATCAGATTCCACACTATTGTCGATTTGCAAGCTACCTGTAAATATATAACGAGAGAAAAGAATTTAATTAAAAAACCCAAACACAAAATATTAACTCTTTTCACGCATATCAATATTAAGAGGTAAAACGAATTTTGAGTTTTCCATTCTTTCTACATTCCATCCATAATGTACTTGCACGCATACGTCTTATACACCCAAAACCAAAGTAAACACACACACACCACATCCCACACACAAAATAAAGAAAAATTATGGAAATTTCCTCTTCTTTAAATTATCCTTAATTTTTTTTCTGCTCCTTGTGTTTGTGTTTCTTTTGTTTTTTTCCAGTGAAAAATAAGAATATTAACAACATGTTCAGAATATTTATTTATATGTCGAAAATTGTGTAAAACCAAAAAAAAAAAAAGATGAAAATGAAGAAGAAAATCAAATTTTAATATTACTTTTCTTCAAGAAAAAAAACAAGCAAAAAACATGAAAATTGAATAAATTTCCCATAAAAAAGGAATAAAAAACGTATAAGTACAGGTGTTACATGTGTTACAGAAACAATAAGAAATTCAAAATGCCAGAATTTTTTATTTTTTCAAAATAAGAAAATTGGAAAATTATGAAAAATTTACTAAGGATGGATGGATGGATGTGAAGTTTAAAATAAAATATGTAGATTTTTTCCGGATGTTACTGATTTTTAATAGATTTCGGTAATTTGAATGCGAAGTAATAAAGCTTTAGTACGTGCGTATTTATAAACGCGGAACAATAAAATGAGCGAGAGTGAGTTTAAAAATTTGGAACTTTGATATTCCAATTTGTTTGTTGAAAAAGAAACAAAAAAAAAAAAAAAATAAATAAATAATTTTTTTTTGGAGAGATGCTGTTTGTTGTTTGACGTGCAAGGAGAGTTATTTTCTTCAGTTATAAGAATGTTTTTAGTCAACCAATTGTTTTAAATTTTTAATTAATTATTTATTGGTCAATTTTCTATTGGTTACTATTTTATTTATTTAGTTTATTTTTATTTATTTAGAGAAAATTCTATAATTTTGTCTTGAATGCATTAATATAAGAACAATGATATGAAAAACACAAAAGATAAAAATTTACATACAAATATTTTCAGGTTGCAGCATAATGTTGCTTTAACCTACGTTTAAAGCTGTCTTTACTTAAGCAAAAGTAGAATAGATTACCGGTTAATTGCTGTGTTTGTAAAGATCAAGGAACTGAAACCGAGCCTATAAAGGCGTTCAATGTTTTACAATGACTGATGTAGTCAAAGGCTTCTGCAATGTCAGTAAACACCACTTCCATTTGCTTGGTATTTTCAATTTCTTTAATGGAGTTGCTGGTAAATTCAATAAGATTTGTTGATGTTAATCTTTTCGGTATAACACCACGCTGAGTTGCGTATTCGAAAACGTCGGGGTCTTATGAAGAGAGGAAAAAGAATAGCAACAGCACAGCATATTGTTTGTGTTTTCAAAAGCATTTGGAAAGAATTTACTCCAGAGTAGACACTACGAGAAATCAAATGTATGTAACTCACACAGAATTAGGCGAATTTTTTCAAGTTAAATTGTTTCGTGTTTCGCCTGGAAATTAATCAAAAATTGTTACCTTTTGCTTTTTGTTTAATATTATTTACGTTACGTGGCTTCCGACTATTCGACATATAAGATTTTTACAGCAAAAATCCGACTTTAGTGAGATTTATACAATCTGCATATTTGCTGGCATTATACTTAGCTTTACCGCACTTAAATGCTCGAGCATAAGCTCCCAATACATAGAGTTATTTCAACTTACTTTAAGTTATTGATTGCTTTCTCGGCAAACCTCTCACAATACCAACTCAAGTAAAAAATAAAATAAAGTTCCATCCCGTCATCATCATTCGAAAAGTCTTGCGGTAGGTTCGCACGTATTTTCGGAAACAAAATAACGGACTATGCGGCAATCATGTTCTGCTTGTAAATAGCCAGCTTGTGCTGTACAGACAACCTCAATTGCAATTGTAAGATGCCCAATGTACACTTAGTAAATTATTCAAGCTATTATTATTATTATTATTTTGGGTGGCAAAAAACGGCACCAAAATAATTATATTAATTTGGAACAAAATTTAATAAACTGGCAACCTTTATAATTTATTCAAAACAAATTTTGAGAAACAAAGATAAAAAATTAGCATCAAACTTAATATTTGGGGCAAAATTACTATCTGCTATGCAAAATTAAATTATAAATCAAAAAATAATTAATTTTAAAATTGTCAATCTCGTAACACAAATCAAATATTAAATATTTTGTATCGATTAAAGTTTATTGTTTGTCTCGATTTTTTTATTTTATTTTCTTACTAAAAATTATTTTTTTGCATACATACGAGTAATGTTTGTTCCAAAATATTATTTGTATTGTCAATTTATTATTTATGGTGCTAAAGCTTCTCGCCACAAAATTTTTATTAGTTGCTTGCTCATTTAAATTGTCCCTTTTTTATTTATAGAAATTTATTCTGTTTCAGTTTCACTTGTGAAACACACATTGTTTTGTTGCAATACATCTCGGGTAAATCATTTACTGTGGTAAATGTAGATTTTTAGTGTTCATTTTTTGTTAAATTACGCATTTTTTGCTATTTTATACCCGTGAAACATTTACATTTTCTAAACGTAAAACATTAAATTTTTTTATTTTATTTACCCTCCATAAGAAAAAGGTAAATGCATTTACCGAATTTAGCGGATTAACTCAAGAATTCAACCGCAGGGATAGTTTAGAAAACAAATAGTTCAACCATTTCTTCTGTTGCCTATCCGGGAAACCGGTTATAAAACAAAAGAGTAAAAATAAACCTGTCCCTCACTTAACACGGTAATTAAATTCCGCCAAATTACCGTGTTAATCGCGACTAATAAATACATAAGTACAAAAAATGTACTTTTGTATTTATTAGTCGCGATTAACACGGTTTTGAGTAACACGGTAATATGGCGGAATTTAATTACCGTGTTAATTGAGAGACAGGTGTATTAAAAAAAAAAAGAAATTCACTTTGAACAAAATGAGACAATTTATAATTGAGCAAAATGAATTGAATTTATTTTTTAATTTTTAATTTATTTCAGAATGTTTATTTCCATGCCCAAAAATAATTGTTTGTGTTCTCTTCCAATAGTTCTAACAAATTATAAATGTTGCCAATTTATTATTTTTTCTTCCAAAAAAGTATTTTTTATGATACCGAGAAATTTTTATTTGTTGCTCATTAAATTGTATTCTTTTATTAATTTTTTGTGTCTCAAATATTAATTGTTTGTGTACTCTAATCAGTACGGGATGAGTCTCGCAGACTCATTTTAAGTTTCTTAGCTAAAAAATAACCGAACAAAAATATGAAAATTGAGCTTTATGTATTCTAATAATTGATTATTTAAAATCTAACTAATACTAACAAATAATTGTTAAATTGTAACGAATATAGGGCTAACTGGAACAAATTAAAGGGCTAGCTTGTTCCATTCATTTGGGCGGAAGAATCGTCAGATGCGTAATACTAAAAAAAAGTATTTTATTTTCACATTTCTTTTATTAAAATTTCTAAATAAATAAATAGAGCAAATTTTATCATTTTTCTTCAAAAATTATACATATGAGTCCGAGAGAACCATCGCTGGCTTTTATGTAAGTAAAATGCCCCATACTGATTAGGCTTAATAATAATTTAGTGCATAGTGACAAACAAACAGCGGAACAAGGCATGCTTCGAAGTAATCAATTTATTTTAATTTTTCTTCTAGATTTCGTTAAAAAAAGAACAAGAAATGCGGCCAAGATTTGATCGATTGGCATAAATTGTTCACAATCGCGTTGCTCACCTCCCGTATAAACCGTGATAATGATGAGACCATGCACGTCTCGTCATTATCCAGATGTCGGGATGCCGGTGGCGAAAAACTTGATAGATATTTAACATAAACTGTTATTGTTAATATATTGTTTATATTATTGTTATACAATATTATATACATATTTAAAATTAATAAATATATGAGTTCGGCGGCTTCTCTGTGTCGTCATCTGTTCGCCAAAAGATACACTTTATTTATGTTATATTCGCAAATAGATTTGTATACTAATTAAATCGTTCTCAACATCGCATTATTCATTAACTTTGTTTTACTTTTTTTCTACAAACAAATAGTCATTTTAAGGATGTCGAACCGAGATACAAATAAATTGAAAATTAATCGGACATTTTAAAAAGTATTGGAAGTGGCTACCCCGAGTAGCTGGTTATAGACATAACGGTTAAATGATAAATTATGTGGATAATTTGGTATAGATATTTGCATGATTGGTTCAATAATAAATCTGATTATATATAGCTTGCTATAAATGCTATCCGTAATCTTTGATTTCTAAAAATGTAATCCTAATATTATATAAGAATTTATCTAAAGTAAAAATAAAATGAATGGCAGTTCAGTTTCATCGTCTTGCGAAATTGAATTTTGTTGCAATCTCCTGCCACTTCGTCACGTCTTTTCTGTCTCCAAACTATGCTTTTCAAGTAAACCATAGAAAATAAATTTGGCATCATTTTCAATTCAAGAGAATATAAATAAAATGAAATGTTTTTCTTTTGCTTTAAAGAATTTATTTAGATTTTCTTTTTTTAAACAAGTTTATACTGTTCCGTATCCGACTTTGTTATGTATTACTGGTATATGCTGTCTATATCCATTTAGGATATACGTAATGTACTATGGGCTGAAAAGTTTCCAGTAAAACGCAATTTTTTGGCAATGTCTTTATTTAATGTTCAATGTAAACTTCTTTTAACTCAATACAATTCACCCATTTTCTAACATTTTTTTCCAAACATTGCTGTGAAGTGGTAACTCTTTTGCGTTTTTGATCTATAGTGAGCGAACCTTGCTTTAACCTTTTTCATATATAGCTACCTTTTATATATATTTATATACACTATCTAATAAAATTATTCACACCCCAGCCGTTTGCATACAATTTAAAGAAAAAATGTTTGAACAATGTCAAATAAAAAATCCAAAAATATAAATTTATTTCATGGTTTTCGTAATTTTATTACAATGAAATAAATATGTATATATTTTTTGGATTTTTTGCTTGACATGGTTGTAATATTTTATCTTGAAATTGTTTGCAAATGACTAGGGTGTGAATAATTTTGTTAGATATATATATATATATATATATATATATATATATATATATATATATATATATATATATATATATATATATATATATATATATATATATATATATATATATATATATATATATATATATATATATATATATATATATATATATATATATATATATATATATATATATATATATATATATATATATATATATATATATATATATATATATATATATATATATATATATATATATATATATATATATATATATATATATATATATATATATATATATATATATATATATATATATATATATATATATATATATATATATATATATATATATATATATATATATATATATATATATATATATATATATATATATATATATATATATATATATATATATATATATATATATGTAGGAAATTCAACACTCGAATTTGTATTTTATTCGAAATAAAACAATAACATTTCATTAACTTTTATTTATTAATTATTTTAAAATGCGACTGTACGACTTATACTTTTGACAGCTTCGGAACAAGTAAAAAATATTTTTTAATGTGATGCGTTTCTTATTTTTTGTGATAGCTTTTTTGTGTATGTAAACGGCATGATTGTTTTACAGTTTTTTGTATTGTTTAAGCTAATTTCGATTCCCCTCCAATCCCACTCGGCCGTCCTGCATTCTCGTCCGGCCCGGACGAGTCTAGAAACTCGACTTCGGCTGTTGAATCTTCTTCACTCTCATCAGTATATTCTTGGAACCACCTTTTCATAAATTCAGCCGTTGATGTAGTTTTGGTTGGGCCTTCAGACTCGCCAACCTTTTTCACCTCATAACGATCATTAGAATGAACTTTTGTGACTTCATAGGGCCCTAGATATTTGCTTTTCAGTTTCAAACCGGCACCAAATTGCGTTCGCTTGATAACAACCCACTCACCTTTGGTATATGATGGCGCTTTCCGCCTTCGTTTATTATAAGTCCGATAATTTTCGCTTTGAATTTTCTCAATAGATTTGCGAGCACATTCCCTTAACTCATAACGATCATCAATGAATTCCTGTACAGCTTCTTCGTCTAGAATTTCTTTAATTTTCAAATTATCTGCAGTCTTCATTTTAACACCAAAAAGAACTTCATACGGAGTCATTCGAATAGCTCTTTGCCATGTATTGTTAATAAATGATTGTACTTGACCAACATGCTTCCACCAATCCTCCGGTTGTTCTCTGGACAGCTTCCTCAATACGGCAATTATGGTTTTATTTAATATTTCGACTTGGCCGTTTCCTGTAGGAGCACCAGTTGTTATAAGATGATGATTTATCGACTCTTTCTTGCAATACCCTTGGAATTCATCAGATGTAAACGCTGTACCTCTATCCGTTACAATATTTTCGGGGTTACCAAATACATCTTTCTGCAAGTTCAGCCTTTGTATAACCTCGACAGACGTTGTAGATTTAACTGGATATAACCATACAAATTTACTAAACCCATCGATTATGCTAAGAATATATCGATACATTTTCTTTGTAGTTTCTAAATTACCTAAATGGTCCATGTGATAAGTGACTAGCGGACGATCACCTTTTGGTATAGGACAAAGAAGGCCATCTTGTTTACCTGCCTTACGATCAGCTAAGATACACTTTATACAATTATTGATAAAACGTTTTCTCGACATCACTTATGTAGAATTCTCGCGCTATCAATTCGGACGTTTTTTTCGAAGCAAAATGGCCTTGCTCATGACAAGAGCGGATAACTTCATTCTCCATTGCTTTCGGAACAACAACTAGTCTCGTCCCTTTGAGTACCTTAAATAAAATACCGTTGTATGTTACGTAGTTCTCGTATTCATCGCGGCCAACTAAAATCTCGAGGATGGCTTTAATGTGGTCGTCGTATTTTTGAGCAGCCTTTATTCGGTTGGTTACATCGCTTGCAATCACCATAACAGTTGGCGCTCGACTAAGCGCATCAACATGCCTCATTTTGTACGCCGGTCGGTGTTCAAGTCTGTAATCAAACTCCTGCAATTGTAAGGCCCAGCCCGCAATCCTAGATGTCAACTCCTTTCTTTCCATTGTCCCTTTGAACGCTGCACAATCAGTCACAATAACGAACGAAAGTCCAAGTAAATAGTGTCTCAACTTTTTCAAAGCGGTCACAATCGCTAATACCTCGAGCTCATAGCTGGGATATTTTTCTTCACGTGATTCTGTTTTTCGGCTGTAGTAAAAGACAGGATGGAAATGCTGGTCTTCGCTGTCTTTTTGCAGTAGAATTGCTCCTAATCCCAATTTCGAAGCATCCGTATGAAGCTCCGTTTCAGCGCTCATAGAATATATTCTCAGTATGGGATGACTTATAAGAGCTTCTTTCAGACGTTTGAAAGCATCAAATTCTTCATGACCAAACTTAAACTCGACTCCCTTCCGTAGTAGATTGGTTAAGGGACGTGCAGTAGTAGCATAAGATTCGACAAATCGCCGAAAATAACCAGTTAAACCAATAAATTGTTGAACTTGTTTAACTGTATGTGGCTGAGGAAATTTTGCGATTGCCATTTTCTTACCCACCGATGGCTGAATAGTTCCATTTTCCACTTGATACCCGAGATATTCAACGGACGGCTTTAGGAACTCACATTTACTCCACTTTATTTGTAGCCCATTCTTCTCGGCAACATATAATGTCTCCATCAGTTTATCCATACCTTCTTTCTCAGTTGAGCTTGGAATAATTAAGTCGTCCATATAGCAAAGTGAATGGAATATGTTATTTATGAAACGTTGAAATACCGCCGGTGAATTACACAAACCAAACGGAACGAATCGAAACTCGTAGTGACCAAATGGTGTTATAAAAGCAGTATATTTTCTCGATTCTTCAGCTACGGGCACGTGAAAAAAACCATTTCTTAAATCCAAAGTGGTGAAATATTTTGCTACGCGTAACTGGTCGATTTGGTCATCGATCAACGGCAATGGATATCGGTCTTTTACAATCACCTTGTTCAATTTTCTGTAATCGACACATAACCTTTTAGAACCGTCCTTTTTATTAGCAAGAACTACCGGGCTGGCGTAGTTTGACACACTCGGAGAGATAATACCTTCATCCAGCCACTCATCTACCTGATTCCTCACTACTTTTAATTCTAGAGGAGACAATCTTCGTGGCTTCTGATAAATTGGTGAATCTTCTGATAAAACGATTCTCATTTCGACATTAGTACCTAGAGATTTTTTCAGTGGTCTATAATTACTGACACGATTTCTAATTTCTGCAGCAATGAGTGGATTTGTTATATGTGAAGTATTTATTGGTAAATCATCTTCACTTTCGACACACAAAAAACAATTATCTGGAAACGCCTTCTTCATCATTACGGTCTCTGGTGTAATCACTGTTATTGTTTGGTTGATGATTTCTTTTCCGAGAATAATACCATGCTTCATCATTGTATCGGGCACTACATGAAATACTGTGTCATAAATCTCATCATCGATGTTAACTTTTGCACAAAATGTACCTTGTGTAGTGTTTCGACTCGAGCCAACTCCATCAAATAGCTTTTGAATATTTTCGAGCTTTGGAGCACCCAACTCGACGTACACTTTATTAGTAATTAAGTTTAAATCGCTACCACAATCAACTAAACCAACCACTTCACAACCATTCAACAAAAACGATTTCATTGTATTCGATAATGTTTCATGTATGGATTGAGTCACATAAACGTTATTCTTTTGTAAAGAGTTTTGATCGGGTTTACTTTCTGTTTTTGCCTTAGGGCATTTGGGTGCTATATGCCCAAACTCATTGCACCTAAAACATTTCGGTCCTTTTTCTTTTACTGTACAATCTTTTCCATTGTGACCCCTCTCACCACACGAAAAACAATTACCATTCCTATACTGCTTTTTATCACGGTTATTTTTATGTTTTTCGACATCTTTATTTCCAATTTTCGTTTTCATTTCTTCATATAATTCCAGTTTTTTCTTGAAATTATCCATCGTTGTTGCACCGTATAAAATAGACTTATTCATCTCAAAATCAGCAATACCGTCGATACAGTATTGAATTATTGCATCATCTTCAAGACCACCACTAGTTCCAATTTGACGCATTGAAATTAAATAAGAACGATATGATTCTTTGCTATCCTTTTTTCTTTCTCTCATCTTCTTATGAACGACAGCGCTATTTTCCAGTTTACTAAATTCTTTCTTTAAAAATGTAGTCAGCTTTATCCAGCTGCTTGTGTCTACAGCAATTTTCAAACTCTCCTTCGCGGATTTCTCTAATAGTTTTTTCCCATAAACCATTTTTTGTACATCGTTCCAACCTAAGCAAATGGCAGCTTCTTCTACATCAGCGATCCACTTTTCAATCTTATATTCATCCTCTCCAGAGAATTTTGAAAGAGATTCTTCTACATCCCGAAACAAAAAACTTTGTTGACCTTGACAGTTACGTCTTTCGTATTTAGTAATTGAACCATCATCAGCATTTACATCATTAGATTCGATTATATCCGATCCAGCTGCAGGCCTTGTATCATTATTATCACCCTCGGCAATTTCTGCTGCCGGAATAACAGCAGAGATTGTATTTTCTTTGTTACGCGATTCGAATTGAACATCCGAATGTTTCTTTACGAAATTTTGCTCACGTTTTAGCAGCTGTAACTCTCTCTCCTTCAATTCCAGCTCCTTTTCTAATAATTTCGTCCTTTCTGATTTATCACTTTCAATAGAACTGCGTCTATCATTAAAAGTAAGCTCACGATCAACTGCTTTTGCAAAGCTCTCGGCCATTTTCTTGTAAAATGATTCACCAAACACATCAGTTTTATCGTAAGAACCTTGATTTTTCTTGTTTTTACCCATTGTTTGTGTACTTGCAGCAAAATAATTTTAAACACCGTTCAATAAACCGGTTCAAAAGTTAAATGAGTCCGGATGACGCCACCAGAAAAAATTATTTATTATTTATTTTGTTTACACAACACACAATCCACTTGATAAATCAGGTATATTTTCTTGTTTCTAGTCGTACACACCAAATTTCGCGTTATCCAATGTACTGTTCAATACAATTTTGTACAACTGTGCGCACTACACCTTAATGTTCCGTTCTTGATTTATAATACTGTTTGTATCAAATTTCACCATAAACTATTCCATAAAATGACGACTTTTTGAATAATTTAAATTTGATCAAAATCACTTCACTTAAAGATTCGGAAATACACAAGTTTTTCAAAATTGTTTGCTTCACCGCACAGTACTTTTTATGGCTTTATCAAACCAAATTTGTCAAATATTTAGAAAAAATGTTATTTTTTATTTTAGTTAAATCACAGCGGATCCCACTTCTGACACCATGTAGGAAATTCAACACTCGAATTTGTATTTTATTCGAAATAAAACAATAACATTTCATTAACTTTTATTTATTA